>BQKN01059171.1:6237-19349 GCA_022839385.1 Asparagus kiusianus | reverse complement strand
AGTGCAACTGTGTAAAGACAGTCCCCGAAAGAGTTTCCGTGTTCGAGAGACTCAGCAATGAAGCGCCAAAGCCAAGGCCCAGGCGTTTCCGAAGAAAAAGAGCGATGGTCGAAGACGGTGAACATTCAAGGGTCACTGTCAACATGACCAATAGAGGAACATCGGCTCAGGATAACCCCGAGACGATTCCAGAAGCATCCCGACCCAGGACCCGTTTACAGTCTAGGGCCATCAAGCGAGGAACGTACGGTAGGGTCCGGACAAGAGTACCTTCAGAAGATGAAGAATCAGATGCTGGCTCAGCAGTGGCGTCTGATAACACAGTGTCCAGCGAAGGACAACCCCGCGAGGCGTTTATGATAAACGCGGAGCAAGTGGCCAAGATGATTGAAGATGCCATGGCCAAACAACAGGAGACCTTTCGGTTCGAAATGCAAATGGCTATGCAGAACATGAGAGAAATGCATGACCAACAGCTTCAAGCATTAAGGAACCAACAAGGGGAACCAAGTCAGCCCAACCAGAACAACCTGGAAGATGAGGGTACAAATGAAGCTCGCAACGTCAATAACCCTCCCATTAATCCAGGGGGTGGTAACGATAATGCTAGCGAAGACGCAGGTGAAAGCCTGAAAATTAAGAACCTCGAAAGCAAAATCAATACATTGATTTCTGCTCAAGAGATTAAAAAGACGGGCATTCCCTGTCCTTACCCAAGAGAGTGGGAATCGATCCCATATCCGGCAAAGTTTAGTCTAATCAACTTCACGTCGTTTAATGGGATGGGTTCACCAACTCAGCATTTGATTTATTTCAAATCGCACTTGGGAGTCATCTCGGGTAATGAGCCTCTGATGGTGCGGTCATTCGTCGGCACTCTTCGCGGAGCTGCCTTCGATTGGTATCGTCACCTCAAGCCAGGAAGCATAAACAGCTGGGACGACATGGAGACCAAATTCCTTGCGAATTTCTTCGACGACGACACTGAAATCTCTATCGGGACATTGTTCGATGAGAAGCAGAAGGACGGAGAATTGGTCGAAGTCTTCGTCAAAAGGTTCCGGAATAAGGCGATGAATTGCCGGGACCCGATCAGCGAGGAGTTCATTCTTCAGACCTGCCACAACAACCTCTCGCTGGATGTTTTGGAAGCAATGGGCACAGCTCCATCCAAGACATGGAAGGACTTGAAGGTCCAAGGCGAGCAAGCTGAGCGATTCCTCAGGAGGAAGAAGGCGGAGAGAGGCCAACCGGCTACAAATCCTCCGAAGCAGAACTTCAATCAGAAGGGAAAAGGTAAAGCTCAGGTTAATGCTGTTGATGCTAACCAAACCTTTCAATTGCAACCTCAGCAACAGCAGCAGCAGAAGCAACGAGCTCCACAGCAATCGCAGCCACATTGGCAGCAACGGTCTCAGAAGCAAAAGTCTTCGGAGCCAAGGTTTCCCAAAGTCTACTCCTTCAAAGATGACGAAGTTCCCGGCATCTTCAAATATTTGTTGGAGAACAACAAGATCCAACTGCCGGTGATTGTGGATCATGAAGGGGCCACTAAAGTGACGGACCCGAGGTACTGCGCGTATCACAGAGCGGTCCACCACCCTACGAAGTCCTGCTATCACCTCAAGGACAAGATCCAGGCGTTGATCGATGTAGGAGTCATAACTCCGAAACCGGCCAAGAATGTAGGAGCAAATGCGGTGTCGATCAGTTTTGGGTCAGTACCCACAGCTTGGTTTGAGCCGAAGCGTGTCACCAAAGTTGGGATGAAGACGGTGAATGACGACCCGCACGGACAGCGCCAAAAGGGACTAGTGCCACACACGGCCCCGAACGGCGAAATCCTTTGGGTTCACCCCGACCTGATTGAAGATGAATAATGGGCCGGATCGTCATCCACGAAGAAATCTAAAGGGAAAGGAAAGTCTTGCTACGGAGTTTCCGCCATCCCAGGGAAAGACGACGAAGGAATCCCAACTTTCCCACTTTCTGAAGATGAACAAGAAGTCTTCACCACCAGAAGCGGGAACCAATACCACTTCAACTATCCATCACATAATGAACAAGCAGCTAAGCTAGGGGTGATCCCAATTCTCAAACCGGCTGAAGATGTTCGACGACAGTCGGCAGATAAACAGAAAGACAAAGGATCCCAAGAGGTTCAGAACCCGAAGCAGTCTCGCTTCAGTCGTCCAATTGGAGGAGATAAACCGGGAAGTTCGAAAAATCCGCGTGTCTTCGACATCATGGCTCAGCTAGCCAACATTCCAGCAAGGATAACACTTTACGAATTGCTGCGGCTATCTAAGGAAACTAGAGAAGCCTTGCAAGAAGCCCTGGCCGATTCAGAGGTGTTCCTTACTCGAGTCAAACCAGCACCCGAGGAACTGGAATTGTCAGCCCAACAATGTAATGTGGCAGCCAAGAACATTCCCTGCATCACCTTTACCAAAGAGGACATGCAGACGAAGAATTCAAATCATGATCGGCCCCTGTACTTCGTCGGGTACATTGGCTCCAGCGAAGTTAACCGAATCCAAGTAGATCCGGGTTCCGCTGTGAGTATTATGCCACTTCGACTGATGCACAGCCTTGGCATTCCAGTCAGCAAGTTGGCGTCTACAGGCACAGTCATATACGGATTCAACACCAGCGGGTCAAGACCTTTGGGTAAAATCCGGATAAAGTGCCAAATGGGCGATTTAAAGACGGAGGTCACGTGCTACGTGATTGATGCTGAGACATCCTATAACTTACTATTGGGTCGGCCTTGGATCCATAGTAATGTTATAGTTCCCTCCACTCTACATCAGTGTTTGAAATATGTCGACACTGATGGAAGAGTTAGGACGGTGGTCGCGGATAAACAACCATTCAAAGGGTATGAGAATTATTTCACAGATTCTCTCCTTTATGGTAATGAATCCGACACGGAACCATCGATCCAAGGCACGGACAGCGGAGAAGAAGCTGATTCCGAAGCCGGATTCGATTACAATGGTGGTTTTGTTTTTAATGACATTGTACCCTTTGTAATCAATCTCGACGACGAACAGTCGTCAGATGGCGGTTGTAACTGGCAACTTGCCGAGCTTGAAATAAATAATGGTTTAGAGTACTCCTTATCTTTTGATGATGCGATAAAGGGATTATACGATAATCCCGAATTATGTATGCCACTCCGATCGTCGTATGTAACGAAGAAGCGTCTCCAACACTCTTTCGGAACAACTCAGATTATTCCCGCCAAATTAGGGGGACAAAAAGAAGTGATCTTCGGTAAAGGAGAAAATCTTCCGGCGCCAGATCATTTCCTAAGAGAGGATGAAGATGGTGACAAATCTGGTTTACATTTATCTAAGTACAGTCCAGAAGCGCGCAAGCTCATGGAAAGACAAGGATATGATTTCACACTCGGAGAAGGTCTATACTTCGATCGAGGTTCCCGTGTCCCAGTCAAAGCGGCATATGTACCAAAGGGTAAACCGGAGGGCTATTATCGTCACAAGAGGGGCTTAGGCTATGTTTCGTCAGATGACGAATGTGGCTGGCAAATCATAGATCAAATTGCTAACAAAGCCAAGGATCGGTACTTACTAGATTCGTCAGCTGAAGATTCCGACACAAGTTTGGGAGAAATGTTCAAGACCTTAATGTCGAACATGACTACGGCTGATCCATCTACAATGGAGGACGACGATCAAATGCAAACGTGGGAGGACCCATGGGTTCATCACCTGAACATGCAATATGGTGATAGGTTCGAACAGAGAGAGCCACCCACCGAAGACGAGGTAGTCCAAATCAATATGGGTTATGAAGCCAATCCAAAGCCCATATTCATCAGTGGTAGTCTCCCATCAGATGAAAAGGAGGAATTAATTGCCTTGATCAGAGAGTATATCGACGTCTTCGCCTGGAACTACGAAGACATGCCAGGGCTCGATCCCAATGTGGCAATGCACCGCCTCGACATCAAGCCGGATGCCAAACCTGTCAAGCAACAACAAAGACGGTTTCGTCCGCAGATCATGGAAGCCATCGAGGCTGAAGTTAAAAAGTTGATCGACTCAGGATTTATTCGGGAAGAACAACATCCAGACTGGTTAGCCAACATCGTTCCAGTCATGAAGAAGAATGGCAAGATCAGGATTTGCATCGACTTCAGGAATCTGAACGAAGCATGTCCAAAAGATGATTTTCCCCTCCCGATCACAGATGTCATTATTGACAATACATGTGGATTCGAAAGAATGTCCTTTATGGACGGCTTTTCGGGGTATAATCAAATCAAGATGCACCCGGATGACGAAAAGCACACGGCATTCAGAACGCCCCTCGGTATCTTCTGCTACACGGTGATGCCGTTTGGTCTAAAGAATGCAGGTGCCACGTACCAACGAGCAATGACTAAGATTTTCCAGAAACACCTCAGGAAAACAGTTGAATGCTACGTTGATGATTTGGTGGTGAAAAGCCGCAGCAAAGAAGATCACATCAAGGACTTGAGGACAATGTTTGATCTCATGCGGAGTCATCAATTGAAGATGAATCCCACAAAATCCTTCCTCGGAATGTCCAGCGGAAAATTCCTTGGATTCGTCGTTACCACCAAGGGTATACATATCGACCCAGACAAGGTAAAGGCGATAAATGAATTGCAACCCCCGAAGAACCTAAGGGAACTCAGAGGATTGCAAGGGCGTTTGGCGTATATCCGGAGATTCATTTCAAATCTTTCCGGGAAGTGCCAACCATTTTCGAAGCTAAACAAGAAAGGCGTATCGTTTATTTGGGACGATGCTTGCCAGAAGGCATTCGAAGATATCAAGGCATATCTGATGAATCCACCTGTTCTTGTTGCACCAAAATCAGGTAAACCGTTCTTGATTTATATCAAGGCGATGAACCATTCGATAAGTGCTTTATTAGCACAAGACGATGATAATGGTCACGAACAGGCAGTCTATTATCTAAGTCGGACCTTGATAGGCGCCGAGTCTCGATACCCGATGATCGAGAAAGAATGTCTCGCATTGGTGTTTGCGGTGCAGAAGATGCGACATTACTTAGTTGGCCAGACGATTTACGTCATCGCTAATGTTAATCCGGTACGGGTATTCATGACTCAACCAGGTTCGATGAATTGGCGGTTGGCAAAGTGGGCCCTTCTTTTGTCCCAGTATGATCTGCACTTCAAACAGCAGAAGTCGGTCAAAGGACAGGCGATTTGTGATCTTTTGGCGGCAAGCCTGACAACAGATACGGTTGAAGTATACGATGACTTGCCAGATGAAACCCACGAGGTTAATACCACGTCACACCAACAAGTATGGCAGTTATATTTTGATGGTGCCTCGAGAGCAGTCAATAAAGCAGTAACTCCTGGATGTCCTAAGGTCACTTCTGGAGTTGGAGTTGTCTTAGTTTCCCCAGGGAAGCACGTGATACCTCGAGCTTATTCGCTGACGAGTCCATGCTCTAACAACGTAGCCGAGTATAACGCACTCCTCATAGGACTCAGTTTCGTCAAGGAGCTGGGGGTCGAATATCTCGAAGCCTTTGGGGATTCTCAACTAATTGTCAACCAAGTTCGTGGGGAGTATGAAGTCAGAAACCCAGACCTGATTCCATACCACCAAGAGGCCGTCAGAGTGGCAGATTCTTTTAAAGAATTTTACATTGAATACATCCCACGTCTTCAGAACGCTTATGCAGATGCACTGGCAGCACTAGCAGTATCACTCGCGCAACCGCCCAAAACTGAACTGCTAGTCACAGTAAGATCACACCAACTCTGCGTACCCATATACGATATGGATATTAAAGAGGAGGAAGATAGAAACGTAAATGCCAAAGAGGTGAACTCAACCCAAATCGGGTCCGAGTCCCGAGATTGGCGCTTTCCCATTATTGACTACGTCCAATACGGCATTTTACCAGAGGATGTAAAAGAAAAAGAATCTATTCGCCGAAGAGCACCACGGTTCTTTTACAATACCGAGACCCGTACGCTGTATCGCCGAGGGTACGATGACTTGCTTCTCCGATGCCTTTCGAATGAAGAAGAAAAAGAAGTTCTTAAGGAAGCACATGAAGGAGAATGCGGTGCGCATCAGCCTGGTCCCAAGCTGTATGATCGAATCAGAAGAATGAGATATTTCTGGCCAACAATGGTTCGTGACGCGATTGAGTACGCTCGAGAATGTCACGCTTGTCAAGTGCATGCAAATTATATGCACCAGCCACCGGAGCGATTACACGCATCAACCACGTCTTGGACATTCGAGACATGGGGTATGGATATCGTCGGTCCCATCTTCCCGCCTTCAGTCAAAGGTGATCGATTCATCCTCGCTATCACCGACTACTTTTCAAAGTGGGCTGAAGCCATTCCGCTTAAAGAAGTAAAGACGAACAACGTCATTAACTTCATCAAGCATCATGTCATATACCGACACGGCGTGCCCAGACGGATTATTCATGACAACGGTCCGCAATTCATAAGCAACGCCTTCATCCGGTTCTGTGACAAGTTCAAGATCCAAGATGTTTCGTCAACACCTTATTACCCTGCCGCTAACGGATTAGCTGAGGCTTTCAACAAGACGATCATCAAGATCTTATCAAAACTCGTGAAGACCAATAAACGAGATTGGGACGATAAACTCGGCGAAGCGCTCTGGGCTTATCGTACTACCATACGCACACCTACGGAAGCTACTCCATATTCGTTGGTCTACGTATGCGAAGCTGTGCTACCGTTGGAGATTCAAATCCCCTCTCTTCGGATCGCTCTCGCAACGGAGATGACGACCGAAGAACATCATCAAAAACGTCTTGAGGAACTCAAAAGGCTGGACGAAAAGCGCTTGGAAGCTCAACAACACATCGAGTTCTACCAGGCTAGGATATCCAGGGCTTTTGACAAAAGGGTTCGCCAAAGAAGCTTCAAGGAAGGAGATCTGGTCCTCGCTGCTCGCCGACCAATAATCCTCACCTCCAAGAAGAAAGGTAAATTCGAACCTAAGTGGGAAGGGCCGTTTGTAATAGATACAGTCTATTCAAACGGTGCTTACCGCCTAATTTTTTTAGAGGGTAACAGGCAATTAATGCCAATAAATGGAAAGTTTTTGAAAAAGTACTATCCCTAGTACGTTCAGGACAACTCATTTATCGGGAAGTTCCTTGAAGAATATTACACTTAATATTCTAGAGGATAACCCAATTTTATTTTTACCACCAAAATCCCTCGCTGATCAATTTCACTTGACAGTGAGTCCACCGAAAAGGTTCACTCTCAGTTCGGAGTCCCCTTTCGATGAACGAAAGGACTCCATTTCTTTTCTCTTGGGTTCAACCTTTTTATGGTTGTAACTGAAGTTGAAATTTCTCTTCGATAAACGAAGAACTCATCTTTCGATCTGATAACCAATCCTATAAAAGGAAAGTTTGTCAGTATCTTCCAGATTCTCGGAGTGGAGATCCCACTTCTAGTTTCCTTCTTGCACTGGAAATAGAATATAAAATTCTTCCTTTCCAGAATCAAGGAATAGAATATAAAATTCTTCCTTCCTTGTTCGGGGAATAGAATATAAAATTCTTCCTTCCCCACACCAACTCTTTTTCCAAAATTTGCCAATTTAGGATTCATCCTAGGTATTTTATCCCGAAACCTAAGCAGGGATAAGTCTGCGCCTAACACGCGCTGCCGGTTTAGTCTTTTTCCGATTGAAAAAGACACCAGAGTTCGATTCTGGAGTATTTTATCCTGAAACCTAAGTAAGGATAAGTCCGCACCTAACACGCGCGGCCGGTTTGTTCTTAACCGCTAAAAAGAACACCCGTCCGCATATTCAACATTGTGGCAGGTTGTTATTAATAACACCGAAATCCATGCCTCATACGCATGGGGAATTTTATCCTGAATCCTAAGAAAGGATACGTCGACGCCTAACACGCGTCGCCGGTTTGGTCTTTATCCGTAGAAAAAGATACCAGAGTCTGACTCTGGGGTCCTTTGTCCCAAAGCCTAAATAGGGATAAGCCAACGTCTAATACACGTTGCTGGGTAGCCTATTCTCATAATAATGGCAAAGTCTACATATTCAAAGTAGTAGCACAAAGTCTAAGGGAGTTTATTCCTTTAGCGCAACGTCACATGCGGAACGGATTAAAACAATCCGCATGTAAGCCCGACTCAAACGGTAGTCGGTAAGAGCACATCAAATCCGTTAAAGGCTAAGGATTTGCCAAAAATCCTAAGTCAACGTCTCATACACGTTGCTGTTTAGTCTTTTCACAGGAGAAAGACGAAGTCTACGTATTCAACATCGTAGCACTAAAAGAGTTAACTCTTTTAGCTTAACGTTACGTGCGGAACGGATTTAGACAATCCGCACGCTAGCCCGACTCAAACGGTAGTCGGTAAAGGCTAATCAAATCCGTTAGAGACTGGGGGTTGGCCAAAAATCCTAAAGCCAACACCTCACACGTGTCGCCGGGTAGCCTATTCCCGTAACAATGGCGAAGTCTATGTATTCGACATCATAGCACAAAGTCTTAGAGAATTCAATCTCTGAGCATAACGTTACATGCGAACGGATTTAAACAACTCGCATGCTAGCCCGTCTCAAACGGTAGTCGGTAAAGGCTCATCAAACCCGTTGATGGCTGAGGGTTTGCCAAAAATCCTATGAGTATTGTGGTCAATCATTTCAAATGGAATGACGAATCATAATAAAGATAAAAAGGGAATTCACTAAAAGAGTCAAAAGTCAAATCACTCAGTAAACAAAATCAAACATCAAGCCCGTGGCTAAAAATCTGCTGACTGAACTTAGACAGCTTATCATCATAAGCTTGGCTAAGCTCAGCCCTAATGGACTCCTCAGTGGCGGCCGAAGTCTTCGCAGCAGTCTCTTCTGTCTCGGATAGCTTCTGCTTCAAGGACTTCAACTCATCAGACAAAGCCGTGCAGGTCTGCTTGTCCTGTGTCTTCGTCATCTGAAGAACATCAAAAGTCTCCTCCTTTTCACGGAGTGCTCTTCTGAGCTGGTCTATCTCGGCCGCACAGGAAGTGAGAGAAGAATCGAGCTCGGCAAGAGAAGATAACCTGGTAGCAAGGCCGGTCTCAACTCGAGCTACCCGGTCTCGCTGCACCTGAACCTCAAGATCAGCAGCAATGAAGGAAGAAGCACCGGTATCTCGAAGCTCACGAAACATCTGAAGCTCACGCTCTAAGCAGTCGAGATCGTCAACTATGGCCTTCGCCAAATCTGGGTAGCCGGCCTCCCTTATCAAATTGATTCTGGAATTAAGGAAAGGTTTGAACTGGTGAAGGGAAAGTCCGCTGTGGAAGAGCTTGCCAATCATAGCCTTCACAAAAGAGAAGAAGGAGCGAACTTCTAGACAGATAACGATCTTGTCGGGATCGTCGTCGGATAACAACTCCTTCACTAAGACATGAAGACGAGAAGAACGCCCTACACAAAAAAGAGGGAGAAGTCTGTTAAAAGTTTTAATGAGAAAAAGGAATAACATTCTTCAATGAGTTAACTTATACCTTCTTCTCCTTGAGCCGCTGGGGGTAGTGGAGGTGTAACGGCTGTAGGTGCATCAACTGGTATAGTTGGTCTCACAGCCGGCTCGACAGGGTCTTTCTCAACAAAAGCTCCTGCCAGATTCAAAACGGAATTCGCAGAGGCGTTACATTATAGTTGCATTAGTCAAGATTGACTAGTCCTATAAGTAACTCAGAAAGAAGCACATACCTTCAAAGGAACCATCCTCAGGATTTCCAGCGAAGGTGGGCTCAGAAAACATATCCCCAGGTAACTGGTCATCGATCTGAGGAGAGCTATATATGTAGCGCATCATAGGAGTGTCCGCAAACAAGCTTCCCTCGTCGAAGTCATCGATGGAAAAATCTGACATAAAAGAATATCAGTGCCAAAGAAAAGTGAAGAGACTACAACTAATGGAAATGAGTTACCTCTCACGGATGCATCGGCCTCTTCATTTCCAGGATTCGCCTCCTGCAAATTATCTGAAGAAGCAAGAAGTAGAGGACAGTTAGGAGATACACAAATTCATTCGTGTATTATCTAGAGAAATACGGTGTCAGTGTTAGATGTACCTGGATTCACGGAATCGGGTCCTACATTGATCTCCTCTCTAATGTCAGCAACCCCTGTAGGCCTCTCTACAGGGGGTGGTGGGTCAGACTCATCGGGAGATACGGGAATAGGATCGGGACTCATCTCATTCTCCCCACGCGCTCCTATATAGAGGTGGGAAAGTATAAATCAATGTACTGAATAACCAAGAGAATGGTTTTCAGGATAGATGTTACCTCTATCACTAACAGGATCGTCACCAGCAAAGTCCATATCTGAGGCTCGGGAAGCTGCACGCGGCCTACGGGCTAATCTCTTCCGCCTAGCAGTGGGTATCGAAGGTCTCGCCTGAGGAGGAGGACGAAACTCTTCATCATGATCAACTGTGGTCCCTGAAACGTCAGACCATAGTCAGTTTTAATATTTCTGGAAGATAAAGGGAAAAGTTGAATCGCAAACCTCGCTCAGAAGAGTCATCATAATCTTCGGGATCCCCGCCTGAAGCCTCGTCTGTGGAATGGAATGTCCTCTGGCCCTCTTCATCAATTCGGCGAGTCTTGTTCCGCGCCCTCTGTGCACGAGCGTTCTCCCGAATCCTAAGGGAATCAATCTGAGAAGCCTTCTCAGCCTCTATCTCTGCAATCGGCTTCACGGGGACAGTCTTGTTAGCTGCTAGTAACCACTTGCAGCTCAAGAAAGTGAGGTTCAACTGCCGATCAATACTCGGGAGGCTGAACTTAGCACCAGTACAGCCAGTCACGGTCCACAACCATGCACGGAGACCGTCGATCAAACCACTATGGGTCCGAAGCTGCTGACGAGAATTCCCGATGTAGAGCTGATCATAGCCAAACTGGCGAGCGAATCGGCAGGGTAGATATGGCTCTATGAAGCACTGATCCCTCACCCGAAAAGTCAGATAGCCAGGCCTGATGTTCACCAACCAGTTGAAGCAGCCAATGTCTAAGTGAGCCCGATACTCTCTCGGCCTCTCATCATCTATCAAGCACTCGCCGTATCGGCCGGAGAACTGCGGAAAACAAGTGGAGAATGCCCAACACTTGTGGACCTGCAGCTGCTGTCTGACATCAGAAAATCCGCGGCCCTCCCACCTGCCATTCTCAAGCAACTGTAGCAGAGGAACAGAATGGTCTGTGGCGTTCGGCACCGACATCATATCCGAGCGGTGGAGGACGAACCAAGCCATCAGATAAGCGTACGGAAGCTCCACCTTAAGAGTGGGAATCTGACCTGGCAAATCGGTCTCCTTCCGTGTGAAGGCACTGGAAAGCTGTCGAAGTCCTCGGTGAATATCAGCTACCATCACCGGAAGAAGTGAAAGCTCTTTCTTATAAGCAAGCTGAACGGCCGGGTAGAGCACCTCTAAAGGCAATGCATCACCAGACTGGTATGGAACCACACACTTCTTCAACCAAATAGCGAGATAACCGGCAAGAAGAGTCATCGGCCGAATCGGAGTGGTCGCATGCCATAAGAAAGATCTGAATCTGGTCTTCGCAGGGAAGCCACCCTCAGGACTGCTAGTGGTGTAGGAGTGAGCATCAATCTTCTTCAACTAACTGTTCACCTCTGAGGGAGTAAGTGGGGCCAACTAACAAATAACCTCGCCAGAACTGTTCTCCAGGTTCTTGAATAAATAGTTCGCAAACTGCTTCAGACTCACGGAGGCCTTGGTCCTTTTCGCTAAAGGCTCAGACTGTGCCAAAGCAACGTGATAATGACAAGTGAGATCCCATAGAGTCTCATAGCGATCAGGCATGCGATCCTTCAACTGGTCCAATTCACGATTAGAGGGAAAGTACTCCTGATATAACATCTGTCCCATGGGCAAGCCAGAAATCCGGTGCATCTCATGAAGAGCCAAGCCCAACTCCCCCTGCCGGGTCAGAAAAGTGTTCGAGTCTGGATTATATAGCTCGAACAAAGCACAAAAATGTCTCAAACTGACAGGCAAGCCATACATGGTGGCACGAACGGCTGCATACAAACCGCAAGCGTGCAACTCCTCGCCCCATCGGCTCAAGACGTATGTCGTCATGCGACTCCACCAAGACTTGTCTGAAGAGTGGACCCAACCATAAATCCTGTGACGAGTCGCGGGCATCTCCCGTCCTAGGGCAGCGAGGCGATTCCTCAAGGTCAAAGCAGTGGCAAGAAGCTCGTTACGTGGCGGTGCATCTAGTCCCAACACTCCGGGATGTAATCCGGTGATGTGACTCCTGTTCAAGCCAGGAGCTGCCTGAAGGGTGATATAGCCACAATGGACGCTCTCATGATCCTCCGTCAAGCGCCACGACATCTCCCGTGTCACAGCCTGACGCCTGAGCTCAGTCAATGAGCGATGCCGAGGAATCTCCGGCAAGTATATGAAGTCACTGTCGGTCTTGTGGAGCCACTGCTCGGCGTCAATGAATACGGCTTCTGTGTCATCGACGGAATCACCAAACAGGAAGTCGCTCTTCCGAAGAGGCTGAGTAGAGCTGGCATCCTTCACAAAAGGCGCATCTGTGATCAGCTGACGAATGGTTCGATGACTACCTTCCCTCACCACCTGGGCAACCTCAGTCGACGTGCCCGGAGCAAACTGAGGAGTAGCTGGAATAGGAGAAGGATCGTCGGAGATCGAGTAATACTTGCCACGACGCCCACAGACTGCGTGGGACGAGAATGATCCAGAAGGGTATCCCACTGCAAAGTGAACAGTTAAACACTGGTTAGTCCCGATTATAAAAGGAAATTGAACTCATCTTGCAAATAGTTAAGATAGAGTCATTGCCTTATAAAGGGTGAGACGATTTGGCCACATTGTGCAATTACAACACAGGGTATGTCAACAACATATCCCTGCCTTATAAAGCGCAATGTAGCGTCAAATCGCCCCCTTTAATTTTGAGATATGGTTTTGACCAAGCAAAACATATCTTTGAAGCGTCGATCCTCACCAACGAGAATCAAGGCTCTTCCCGATTGCCT
>BQKN01059165.1:0-24770 GCA_022839385.1 Asparagus kiusianus | reverse complement strand
ATTAATAATTCACACATATGTATTATAGAAATTTTCGGGGTTTTACACTAAAAGAGTTAATTCTTTTAACACAACGTTACATGCAGAACGGGTCTAATCAATCTGTATGCTATCCCGACTCAAATGGTAGTCGGTAAAGGCTAATCAAACCCGTTGATGGCTGAGAATTTGCAATAATTTCTATAAATGCAAGCCATTGACGTATCAACTTCATTAGTTAGTCTCATGACTTGATCATCCAACGACCTCAGGATAAGATCTATATTTACAGATAAATCAGCTTTAACAGTTCGTCATGTAGCCCCAACATTTGGGACCGTCACGCTCCAATGACTTAAGAGCTTAAACTGTATAGACTCCAGCAAACGTAAGAGTATAAACTATGTTAACACCGATCGATACAAGACCTTAAGGTCAACGCTGGTAAACACGTAGCCCAAGGTCAACGCTGATCAATGCGTTACGATATAGCTAATTAGTTCAAAGTCGACTCAATGACACGAGCCAAAATCAACTCATCAACTTCAGTTTGAGATTTTGACAACGGTCAGACGATAAACGCAGCGCCGGAAGAACTTTATCTATTCGACAAAACACTGAATAGACTGAAAAGTGGAGAAGTCAAGAATTGAAGCAGTTCACAGGTCCCTCTACGAGATTGAGGAAAGGGCCTATCTTATTTAAAGCATAACAGACTCCCCTATAAAAGAACGAGTCTGAAATTCTTTGGAGGGGGTATCTGTAGGCATCAAAAATTGCCTATAGATCCCCAAATACAGCTCGAGACATAGAGAAGGTGATGAACGCCATTATCTAAGTCAAAGAGGATTATTCGACGCTGACCAGCGAATCAACGAACTATGGATGACGTGGCCCGCACGCTCACCGGCCACCATCCAGTGGTCCGCACGCCCATCAGCCACCAAATCGGCAAACCAAGTGGCCTACTTGCTCATCAGCCACCAAATCGGCGAACCAAGTGGCCCGCGTGCTCACCGGCCACCATCCAGTGGCCCGTACACCCATTAGCCACCAAATCGGCGAACCAAGTGGCCCGCGTGCTCATCGGCCAGCTAAACAGCGAACCAAGAGGCCTCACGCCTGTCGGCCACCGTCAAGCTATCCATACGTTCGCGAAACGAATCGGGAAAGCGTACAAGTCAACGAAACGACGAAATACACATGACGATGGAACAAGTAAAAACCCAAAAAACAAATAAAAGTTGCTAGCGGCTGAGTCACATCAAACCGACTCGGTCGAACCAGTGGTTTAGCCCATAACTAGGTCACCAAACGGTGACTTGGCGGCCGAGCCACCAATTGGTGGCTCGGCCTGAGCCAAGGCTGAGCCACCATTTGGTGGCCCGGCCAGGCTGAGCCACCGGGTGACGGTTAGACCAGATTTGATGAATTTTTGGTTTTGACTATTTTTCTTAGGATTTATTTATTCCTGAGCATCCTAACTGATCTGATACTGTGGTTATTCACCTATTAACAGAAGATAAGGAAGAATCCCTCGTTCTTATCAAAATACTCGCTTCGAATCTTATAAATAGGAGCTTGGGTGCTCATTTCTCCAGGGTTGGACATTAAAGAGGGCGAAACGCTGCCAAATTGAAGAGTGGAGCCACGAATTTACAGCAACGGTTAGCAGATCTTGGCGATCTCCTGTGCATAAATAGTGGAGTTCGAGAGATCCGAGACTCGTCCCCTATTCCTCCATATTTAAGCTTAGTCTTAAATCTCGAGAAGATCCGTGATCTCGCTTGGTCGAGAACATCGCTGCAGCGATTACTTCCTTCGTGAAGTGAGAGCTTTGATCATTTATCTGTCAACTGGATCTGATCCACGGCGATCGATGGATATTAACGTCCCCAGCATAGACAAGGTTCTCACGCAAGTAGCGGGTGATAATTGTCCGTTGCGCTGTTTGACAAGAGTCGTATCTTTTGTATTTTTATTGTATAAGGAGATCTTATAAAAATGTCAACTTTTTTATTTGAGTTTATTGTAAACGATTAAAGTTATAATAGATTCAATCACAATGAAAACAACGATTTTTGACACAAACAAGCTGGCGACCACAGTGATTCGTTTGAATCCACTCAAACTTTTGATGTGTCTGTGCACTTAACATTAACGATTGTCAAACCCCTCTATGTTAAGTATTTATCACTTAACATCAGGAACCCCCTCTGAGTGATTTGTATAAGTCAACACTCCCACTGTGATTTATACTCCCACTCCCACTGTCCACTTGGTCAAACCTTCCTACAGTTAAGACCACAACCAAAATCCCCTCTCGATTCCTCTAATGAATGAGAGGTCCACTTTCAAATCGAGTGATCAAACCTTCTTACAGTTGGGATCACCTCAAACTCCCGCTTAGTCAAACCTTCCTACAGTTAGGACCAAAATCAAAATTCACTCTCAATAAATAAGAAATTCACCTTTACTTCGGTAATCAAACCTTCCGACAGTTAGGATTATCTGAATATTTTTAATTCTCGGAGTGGAGATCCCACTCCTAGTTCACTCTTTAGATTCTCAAAGTGGAGATCCTACTTTGAGTTTCTTCTACACTGAAGATAGAATATAAAATTTTTCCTCTTCGGTTTCAGGAGATAGAATATAAAATTCTTCATCTCCCATTTTGGGTTCGTCTTTGCCCCAAGAGAAGACACAATATTTCAACATTATAATTTCATAATCCGCGCCTTACACGCGCGGAGAATTTTATCCCGAAGCCTGAGCAAGGATAAGTCAATGCCTAATACGCGTTACCGGTTAGTTCTTAACCGTAAAAAGAATAAAAGCCCACATATTCAACATTATGGCAGGTTGTTATTCATAACACCAAAATTCATGCTTCACACGCACGAGGAATTTTATTCCGAATCCTGAGCAGGGATAAGTCAATGTCTAACACGCGTTGCCGATTAGTTTTTATCCGTAAAAAAGAACAAAAGCCCACATATTCGATATTATAGCAGGTTGTTATTGATAACACCAAAATCCGTGCTTCACATGCACGGGGAATTTTATCCTGAATCCTGAGCATGGATAAGTCAATGCATAACACGCGTTGCCGGTTAGTTTTTAACCCTAAAAAAGAACAAAAGCCTACATATTCAATATTGTGACAGGTTATTATTAATAACACTATAATCCGTGCCTTACACGCGCGGAGAATGTTATCCCGAATCCTAGGTAAGGATAAGTCAGCGCCTAACACGTGTTGCCGGTTTAGTCTTTTACCGATTGAAGAGGACACCAGAATCCAAGTCTAGGGATTTTTTTATCCCCAAGCCTAAGTAGGGATAAGTCTGCGCCTAACACGTGTTTCCGGGTAGTTTATTCCCGTGAGAAGGACAAAGTCTACGTATTTAATATCGTAGCACTAAGAGAGTTAACTCTCTTAGCATAACGTCACATGCGGAACGGACATAAACAATCCGCATGCAAGCCCGATTCAAACGGTAATCGGTAAAGGCAAGTCAAATCCGTTGAAGGCTGATGATTTACTAAAAATCCTAAATCAGCGTCTAATACGCGTTGCCGGGTAGTCTATTCTCATGAGAAAGACGAAATCTATGTATTCAATATCGTAGCCCTAAAAGAGTTAATTCTTTTAACACAACGTTACGTGCAGAACGGGTCTAATCAATCTGTATGCTAGCCCAACTCAAACGGTAGTCGGTAAAGGCTAATCAAACCCGTTGATGGCTAAGAATTTGCCAAAATTTCTATTAATGCAAGTCATTAACGTATCAACTTCATTAGTTAGTCTCATGACTTGATCATCCAACGACCTCAGGATAAGATCTGTATTTACAGATGAATCAGCTTTAACAGTTGGTCCTGTAGCCCCAACATTTGGGACCGTCAAGCTCCAATGCCTTAAGAGCTTAAACTGTGTAGACTCCAGCAAACGTAAGAGTATAAATTATGTTAACACCGATCGATACAAGACATTAAGGACAATGTCGGTAAACGCGTAGCCCAAGGTCAACGCTGATCAACGCGTTACGATACAACTAATTAGTTCAAAGTCGACTCAATGACACGAGCTAAAATCAACTCATCAACTTCAGTTCGAGATTTTGACAACGGTCAGACGATAAACACAACACCGAAAGAACTTTATCAATTTGACAAAACACTAAATAGACTGAAAAGTGGAGAAGTTAAGAATTGAAGCAGTTCATAGGTCCCTCTACGATATTAAGGAAAGGGCCTATCTTATCTAAAGCATTCCAGACTCCCCTATAAAAGAACGAGTTTGAAATTCTTTGGAGGTGGTATCTGTAGGCATCAAAAATTGCCTATAGATCCCCGAATACAGCTCGAGATAGAGAGAAGGTGATGAACGCCATTATCTAAGTCAAAGAGGATTATTCGATGCCGACCAGCGAATTAACGAACTATGGATGATGTGGCCCGCACGCTCACCGGCCACCATCCAGTGGTCCGCACGCCCATCAGCCACCAAATCGGCAAACCATGTGGCCCGCGTGCTTATCAGCAACCAAATCCGCGAACTAAGTGACCCGCGTGCTCACCGATCACCATCCAGTGGCCCACACACCCATCTGCCACCAAATCGGCGAACCAAGAGGCCTCACGCCTGTCGGCCACTGTCAAGCTATCCATGCGTTCGCGAAACGAATCGGGAAAGCGTACAAGTCAACTAAACGACAAAATACGTGTAACGATGGAACAAGTTAAAACCCGAAAAACTAATAAAAGCTGTTGGCGGCCGAGTCACATCAAACCGACTCGGCCGAACCAGTGGTTCGGCCCATAAGCAGGTCACCAAACGGTGACTCGGCGGTCGAGCCACCATTTGGTGGCCCGGTCAGGCCGAGCCACCGGGTGACGGTTCGGCCAGATTTGATGATTTTTTGGTTTTTACTGTTTTTCTTGGGATTTATTTGTTCCTGAGCATTCTAACTGATCTGATACTGTGGTTATTCAGTTATTAACAGAAGATAAGGAGTAATCCCTCATTCTTATCAAAATACCCGCTCCCGAAGCTTAAAAATAGGAGCTTTGGTGCTCATTTCTCTAGGGCTGGACATCGAAGAGGGCAAAACACTACCGAATTGGAGAGTGAAGCCACGAATTTACAGCAAGGGTTAGCAGATCTTGGCGATCTCCTGTGCATAAAGAGTGGAGTTCGAGAGATCCGAGACCCGTCCCCTATTCCTCCGGATTTAAGCTTAGTCTTAAATCTCGAGAAGAGCCGTGATCTTGCTTGGTCGAGATCATCGCTGCAGCGATTACTTCCTTCGTGAAGTGAAAGCTTTGATCATTTATCTGTCAACCGGATCTGATCTGCCGCGATCCACGGATATTAATGTCCTGGGCACAGACAGAGTTCCCACGCAAGCAGCGGGTGATAAACGTCCGTTGCGCAGGTTAACTTTTTTTATTTGAGTTTATTATAAACGATTAAAGTTGTAATAGATTCAATCACAATGAAAACAGTGATTTTTGACACAAACAATCTGGCGACCATAGTGGGAGCCAACAACTTTGCTGCCGAAGCTGTCGTGCCACAACCACGGATCCACGTCCCGGTTGAAGAAGTGGTCAAGTACTAATTCGACCAACTAAAGTTCGAGGAGTATCTGTCATCCTCCTCCTCCAGATCCTCTACCCCTCGCAAGCGCAGGAAGATCAAGGCTCGTGTTGCCATTGAAATCTCGTCTTGCAAAACCCCTTCGGCCTCCAATGAGCCCGGATCTACAGATCTAGACCCTTCCTTCGTCTATGAGTCAATAGCAGAGGGCACGCCAACCTTATCGAAGAGGGCATGCCAAAGACAGCGCCAACGACTTGTGCACCGACTTGCTAAGGTTTTGGAGCCTGTTGACGGGATTAGCTATGAGGTAGATCTGAAACGCAGAAGGCACCGAGTGTCCTAGCAGCAAATAAATAGCCTCTGCTCCAAACCAACAGCGAATGAGTGGATCCAAGTCAAACGGACCCGCTCAACCCTCAAGGAGCGTATTCAGAAGCGTCGCGCCTTGATTGCGCACGCCCGGATTCTCGTACAAGAAGCGCAGAAGTTGAAGCAAAAAAAGATGATCAAGAGGCCACTGAAACCATGCCAAGTCTGAAAACCAAAGTCCGAAATGGTGTCGACAAAAAGTCAAACAACGCCCGGAACTGCCAGAATGCGCGAACCACGATCTGGTGGCTCGGCCAAAACCGGGCCACCAAATGGTGGTTTGGCCCAAGCTAAGCCACCAAATGGTGGTTCACACCGGTTCGCACCTGATTCGGTTTGGTTCGCACGCGGTCCGGTTCGGTTCGCACCCGGTTCACCTCCCGTAGTCCCGTTTAAGCCTCCGACAGCCCCTGTTTCTGTCCCGATGAATTCCGCACTTTTGGTGAAGCCTCACGACCGTGTAGACTTGTCTCGTTTCAAGATGAGGATGGCGGATCACCTGGGTCCTTTATGCAAAGATCGAGGCAAATTTTCGATCGAAGAACGCTTAAGTCCGGTGACTGCACCCCAAGCGACTCATCGAGCTGGGGGTCGCGCACTCCGTCGTAATAATTTCAAGCCTTCTCATAAAACGAAAACTCTGGTTTCCACCCGCCTAGGGGTGCGTATCCAAAACCAAGAGCCTGTTGAGATCCTACGCTACTAAAAGCGTAGTTCTAAACACGTGACTCTTGAGAATGCTAATAAAGCAGCAAATCGCCTGAAAGAAACGTATTCATCTGATGATGATAACGTTATACCAGGGGAGTCTTGTCAACACACGATAGTTTGCTCCAGTTATCTGACCGATGAGTTGTACTATCGGGTTGGGGGTATGAACAAGTCTTGAAAGTGATATACCCGAGAAACAAAATCTTACTGCCCGTGCGCCGAACTAATCAGGGCAGTATTATTAGCGTGTAGGTGCCCTATGACCACTCCACAGAGGGGCTCGGTATTTAAGAGGATCTCTAACGGAGCGACTAAGTCCAAGCCAAAATGTTTCCGTAAGAAACAATCGGCCGTTCAAGGTGACGAACTTCCGGAAGTCATAATAAATATGGCTGATAAGTGAAAGTCGATTCGACCTTCTAGTTCTGACCCGCTCATATCGCATTGTATGACTTGATTGCGAGTAGGAACTACTAGACGCATGGATTATCAAAGAATGCAAAAGGGATTATCCCTGGATGATAAAGCATCAGATGCTAACTCTGCAGTCGCTTCTGACAAAACGGTGTCCAGTCGAGGACTATCCCACGAGGCATTCATGATCAACACCAAGCAAATCGCTAGAATTCTCGAGGATGCTCTAACCAAGCAGAAAGAGGCATTCAAGATTGAAATGGAAATGGATATGCTACGGATGAGGGAAGAGCATGACCAACAAATTCGGGCTCTGTCCAACCAGTTCAGTGAATCCAGTCGTCGTAACCTTGCTGACCAAGCAAATAGCGATTCAGATGTGGATGAACATCTCAATGCTGAGAACCCTCCTGTTGACCAGAACACTGGGGTAGCCCCACTGAAGACAACAACATCGGGTGTGGTCTCGCCAATGATAACAACATTAGGGGTGGTCCCGTTGTTCCTCTCACAAATCATCCGAAGCATGATACAGACGAGGATGAAAAGATGAAGGACCTCGAGAGAAAAGTCAATGCTCTGATGTCTGATCGAGAGGTAAGGAAGACTGGGATTCCGTGTCCTTACCCGAGAGAGTGGGATTCGACCCCGTATCTGGCTAAGTTCAACCTGATCAACTTCATGATGTTTGACGGGAAGGGTTAGCCCACTCAGCATCTGATCTACTTCAAGTGCCACTTGGGCATGATCTCCGGTAATGAAGCCTTGATGGTTCGGTCATCCGTTAGCACCCTTTGTGGGCCCGCCTTCAATTGATACCCCCGTCTCAAGCCTAAAAGTATCAACAGCTAGGACTATATGGAGAGCTCATTTCTCGGCAACTTCTTTGACGACGACGCCGAGATATCCATCAGGACACTCTTTGAGGAGAAACAAAAAGACGAAGAAATAGTCGACGACTTCATCAAACGTTTTCGGAATAAAGCGATGAACTGCCGAGATCCGATCACAGAGGACTTCATCCTCCAAACATGTCATAATAACCTATTTATTAAGATATTAGAAGTTATAGGAGTCGCACCGTCCAACACATGGAAAGAGTTGAAAACGCGAGGAGAGCGGGCCGAACGCTTCCTCCGAAGGAAGAAGGCCGAGAGGAGCAAACCGACGGCTAATCCTTCAAACTTAAATTTTGCCTCCCGTGGTAAGGGCAAGGCACCTGCAGCTGCTGTTGATGCTAATCAAATGTCATAACGGCAATCCCGAAGACAGCAAAAGTCTTCGGAACCGAAACTCCAAAAAGAGTACTCCTTCAAGGACGAAGATGTTCCAGCCATTTTCGAGTCCCTCCTTGAAAATAACAAGATCAAGCTACCACCTGTCCCAGATCAGGAGGAAGCTGATAACATCGTGGATCTAAAGTACTGTGCGTACCACAGGAGGTTCCTTCATCCCACCAAGGATTGCTTTGCTCTCAAAAATAGCATCCAAACACTAGTTAAAGCCGCCGTCATAACGCTCAATTAGGTCGAATGAACAACTCTGACAAGTATAAGAGTATAAATTGCTCCTTCACACTCCAAAGAATATACGAGTATAAACTGCTTTTCAAAACTCCAACAAATATAAGAGTATAAACCGCTCCTTCACACTCCGAAGAGTATACGAGTATAAACTGCTTCTCAAAACTCCAACAGGTATATGAGTCTAAACTGTTTCCTTTCTTTCATGGGAAGTTCCTGGAGAATGTCATGCCTAGTACTCTTAAGGATAACCCGGTCATCCAACTAAGTACAATGTTAGACCCGGTTTCGCAAAGAAAGCTGTGGGTGGATGATTTATGTAACGGGAAGTTTCTGAAAGAATTATACATCTAATTTTCTTAAGGATAACCCGATTATTACGAACAAAGTGATAAACACTAAACTCCCAATGTGATTTCCGAATACTATTTTGCTGAGACGAGATTCGATCACTTCGTTGTATCAATCTACCCTCATAAAACTCCTATTGGTATTTGACGACTCACTGTCTTCCACCATAAAATCCTCCACTGATCAGACTAATTAACGATGGGACCACCAAAACTCCTTTCGTTTGAATCCACTCAAACTTTTGATGCATCTGTGCACTTAACATTAACGATTGTCAAACCCCTCTGTGTTAAGTATTTATCACTTAACATCAGGAACCCCCTCTGAATGATTTGTACAAGTCAACACTCCCACTGTGATTTGTACTCCCACTCCCACTGTCCACTTGGTCAAACCTTCCTATAGTTAGGACCACAACCAAAATCTCATCTCGATTCCTCCAATGAACGAGAGGTCCACTTTCAAATCGAGTGATCAAACCTTCTTACAGTTAGGGTCACTTCAAACTCCCGCTTGGTCAAACCTTCCTATAGTTAGGGCCAAAATCATAATTCACTCTCAATAAACAAGAAATTCACCTTTACTTCAGTAATCAAACCTTTCGACAGTTAGGATTATCCGAATCTTTTCAATTCTCGGAGTGGAGATCTCACTCCTAGTTCACTCTTTAGATTTTCAAAGTGGAGATCCTACTTTGAGTTTCTTCTGCACTGAAGATAGAATATAAAATTCTTCCTCTTCGGTTTCGGGAGATAGAATATAAAATTCCTCCTCTGCTATTTTGGGTTCGTCTTTGCCCCAAGAGAAGACATAATATTTTAACATTATAACTTCATAATCCGCACCTTACACGCGCGGGGAATTTTATCCCGAAGCCTAAGCAGGGATAAGTCAATGTCTAACACGCGTTGCCGGTTAGTTCTTAACCGTAAAATGAATAAAAGCCCACATATTCAACATTATGGCAGGTTGTTATTCATAACACCAAAATCCGTGCTTCACACGCATGGAAAATTTTATTCCGAATCCTGAGCAGGGATAAGTCAATACCTAACACACGTTGCCGGTTAGATTTTAACCACAAAAAAAGAACAAAAGCCCACATATTCGATATTGTGGCAGATTGTTATTAATAACACCAAAATCCGTCCCTCATACGCACGGGGAATTTTATCCCGAATCCTGAGCAGGGATAAGTCAATTTCTAACACGCGTTGCCGGTTAATTTTTAACCTTAAAAAAGAACAAAAGCCCACATATTCGATATTGTGAAGGGTTGTTATTAATAACACCATAATCCGTGCCATACACGCATGGGAAATTTTATCCCGAATCCTAGGTAAGGATAAGTCAGCGCCAAACACGCATTGCCGGTTTAGTCTTTTACCGATTGAAGAGGACACCAAAATCTAAGTCTGGGGATTTTTTTTATCCCGAAGCCTAAGTAGGGATAAGTCTGGCCTAACACGCGTTACCTGATAGTCTATTCCCGTAAGAAGGACAAAGTCTACCAATATCATAGCACTAAGAGAGTTAACTCTCTTAGCATAACGTCACATGCGGAACGGACTTAAACAATCCGCATGCAAGCCCGATTCAAACGATAATCGGTAAAGACACGTCAAATCCGTTGAAGGCTGAGGATTTGCTAAAAATCCTAAGTCAGCGTCTAACACGCGTTGCCGGGTAGTATATTCCCGTGAGAAAGACGAAGTCTATGTATTCAATATCGTAGCACTAAAAGAGTTAACTCTTTTAGCACAACGTTACGTGCAGAACTGGTCTAATCAATCTGCATGCAAGCCCTACTCAAACGATAGTCGATAAAGGCTAATCAAACCCGTTGATAGATGAGAATTTGCCAAAAATTCTATAAATGCAAGTCATTGACGCATCAGCTTCATTAGTTGGTCTCATGACTTGATCATCCAACGACCTCAGGATAAGATCTATATTTACAGATAAATCAGCTTTAACAGTTGGTCTTGTAGCCCTAACATTTGGGACCATCACGCTCCAATGCCTTAAGAGCTTAAACTGTGTAGACTCCAACAAACATACGAGTATAAACTATGTTAACACCGATTGATACAAGACCTTAAGGTCAACGTCGGTAAACACGTAGCCCAAGGTCAACGCCGATCAACGCGTTGCGATACAGCTAATTACTTCAAAGTCGACTTAATGACACAAGCCAAAATTAACTCATCAACTTCAGTTCGAGATTTCGACAATGGTCAGACGATAAACGCAGCGCCGGAAGAACTTTATCTATTCGACAAAACACTGAATAGACTAAAAAGTGGAGAAGTTAAGAATTGAAGCAGTTCACAAGTCCCTCTATGAGATTGAGGAAATGGCCTATCTTATTCAAAGCATTCCAGACTCCCCTATAAAAGAACAAGTCTAAAATTCTTTAGAGGGGGTATCTGTTGGCATCAAAAATTACCTATAGGTCCCTGAATACAGCTCGAGACAGAGAGAATATGATGAACGCCATTATCTAAGTCAAAGAGGATTATTCGACGCCGACCAGCGAATCAATGAACTATGGATGACGTGGCCCACATGCTCACCGGCCACCATCCAGTGGCCCGCACCCACATCAGACACCAAATCGGCAAACCAAGTGGCACGCGTGCTCATCAGCCACCAAATTGACGAACCAAGTGACCCGCGTGCTCATCGGCCACCATCTAGTGGCCCGCACACCCATCAGCTACCAAATCGGTGAACCAAGTGGCCCGCGTGCTCATTGGCCAGCTAAACAGCGAACCAAGAGGCCTCACGCCTGTCGGTCACCGTCAAGCTATCTACGCGTTCGCAAAATGAATCGGGAAAGCGTACAAGTCAACGAAATGATGAAATACATGTAACGACGGAACAAGTTAAAACCCAGAAAACCAATAAAATCTGTTGGTGGCCGAGTCACATCAAACCGACTCAGACGAACCAGTGGTTCGGCCCATAACCAGGTCAAGTATGTGATTTGTTAAGAAAAGAGCAACTCTATGCCAATCCTAAGAAATGTATTTTTCTTACACATCAAGTCTAGGATTTGTGGTCTCTTCTGAAGGAGTATTTGCTGATCCTGAGAAAGTTAGAGCTATCGAAGAGTGGCCTGAACCCAATAATATTAGAGATGTTCGAAGCTTCCATGGACTTGCTACTTTTTATCGTCGGTTAATAAAGGGTTGTAGTACCATCATGGCCCTAATCACCGATTGCTTGAAGAAAGACGAGTTTGAGTGGTCAAAAGTTGCTACCAAGGCATTCGTGGAGATCAAACAGAGAATGTCACAGGCACCTGTTATGCACCTACCCGATTTTTCTAAGGTCTTTGAGGTTGCGTGTGATGCCTCTATTATTGGTATAGGTGGAGTCCTATCTCAAGAAGGACATCTCATTGCTTACTTTAGTGAAAAGTTGAATAATACAATGCAACACTATTCCACCTATGATAAAGAATTCTATACGGTGATACAATCTCTTACCCACTGGCGCCATTATCTTTTACCGAAAGAATTTTTATATTCTGACCATGAGACCCTTCAATATATCACTCCTAAAAGAAGCTAAATGGTAGACATGATCGTTAGGTTGAGTTCCTCCAGGACTACACCTACACGATCGATTAAACATAAAGCGGGAGTAGGGAATAAGGTCGTTGACGCACTCAGTTGCCGCATGCACCTTCTTTTCATTATGTGTGCGGAAGTAATCTGCTTTGAGAAAGTAAAATAGCAATATGAGTCGTGTTCTGATTTTAGCAAAGTTTACACTTTGCTGAATGATGGAGTGGACCATGAGATAAATGTCTTTCTCCTGAAGGATGAATATCTTTTCCATTTTAACAAGTTGTGTATTCCCAACACCTCTCTAAGAGAATTTTTGATTTGGGAACTACAGGCTGGAGGCCTTGCAAGACATTTTGGTAATAACAAGACTGCCAAGGCGGTTGAATGTCGTTTCTATTGGCCAAGTATTAAACGTGATGTTATTAGGCTAGTGGGACGATGTCACACCTGCCAACTAGCTAAGCAACGTAAGCAGAACACTGGCCTGTACACTCCTCTACCTGTCCCAAATTGTCCATAACAAGATGTTAGCATAGACTTCGTGTTAGGACTTCCGAAGACAATCAGAAAATACGATTCTATCCTTGTTGTAGTGGACTGAATCTCCAAAATAGTCCACTTCATACCGTGCTCCAAAACTTCCGACGCCTCTCATGTAGCCAAGCTATACTTTAATGAAGTTGTTAAACTGCATGGATTACCGATAATAATTATGTCTAGAAGGGACTCTAAATCCACCAGTTATTTTTGGAAAACCCTTTGGCACAAAATGGGAACTAAACTTCAATTCTCTACGGCTTTTCATCTCCAGACCGATGGTCAGACTGTGGTAGTTAACAGGAGCTTAGGTAACCTTTTGAGATCGTTAGTGGGTGAGAATCTTAGGGATTAGGATCAACATCTTCCTACTGCTGAATTTTCTTATAAAAACTCTATAAATATGTCTACGGGTGTCAGTCCAGCTGAAATCGTGTATGGTTACAAGCCTAGACAGCCTATAGATCTTGTCACCGTATCTACATATCATAGAATATCTGAGTCAGCATCTGCATTTGCATCTCGCATTCATGATTTACATAAAGAAATCAGTAAGAAGATCAACGATAGCAGTGCTAACTATAAAATGCAAGCAAATCTAAGAAGGAGGTTTAAAGAATTTAGTGTTGATGACTATGTGATGGTCCGGATATGTCCGGAACGGTTTCCTCCTAGAACTGTTAAAAAGTTGCATACACGAAGTGTAGGGCCTTTCAAAATTCTCAAGAAAATTAATGATAATGCTTATGTTCTTGACCTTCCTAAAGGTTTTAATATTGGTTCGATTTTAATATTGAGGATTTAGTAGAGTACAGAGGCCCACATTTTAATCCTCATAACCCATTGGTTGATGAGCCTACCGCTGTGCCTATTTTTGAGAGCTCCCCTTTACCTCCACTTCCCCAGACATCACCCATATATATAGCACATGACATTGATAATATTATTAATGATAACATTATTTCTACTAGCGATGGTGGTATCCGCATGTACATGGTATGTTAGAAAGGTCGACCTGGGTCTGATGATACTTGGCTCGATCGAGGTGACTTATAGAGGCTGGATCCAGATCTTCTTGAGTAGTATGACAGCCATCCTAATTTACACTCTATAGGGTCGAGTTCTCTCCTACATGGGGAGAATGATGAGGACATTCAGATACGTGCACGTGATTTTTGCCGGGTTTATTAGCGCAGGAAGCACCGTGTTTTAGCATTGTGGTTTTAAATTTCAGTTAGTAGTATTTTAGTTGTAATAGTTAATTTCAATTTTGAATTTTGAATTTTAGTTTTGATTTGGTAGTTTATCAGTTTTAGTAACTGATCGATTGTGATTGATTACGAGAGATTTGTGAGATTTTGAAAATCTGTAATTTTCTCTATTTAAGTACTAATGTAATCAAATGAAGGATATTGAAGATTATATGAAAACTATTTGTGTTAGCCTAACTAATTGGTGTGAAACCCTAGGCTAACATTCATCATTTTCTTCTTCCTTCCAGCCGTCATTTTCTTCTCCTTCCCGACGTAAAACAACCCACAACCGAAACCATCTCCTCTTCTCCCCCAATCACCACAGCCGTCTACCTCCTCCTTTTCAATTTTCGTCTCCCCCAAACAATTGCCACCGCGCATCTGCCTAATCCCCCTCCACAAACAACAGCCCACCAACCTCCTTAACCTCCCGCAACCCTCAAAGAAAGCTGGCTCCTTCCTGCTCCCTTTCCTCCCTACTCCCTTTCAGTACTGCGCAGCGCCGCCACCCTGCTTGCCTCCTCCCCTAGTCACGTCTTTTTTCTCCTCCCCCCTCCAATCTCAAGCAGCCCGACGCCCATCCATGCGTCCCCACCCTCAGGCATCCCCTCGACATCAGCAGCGCGCCCTACCTGCTCTCCGCCAACAACCAACAACCGCCTCCCTTCCTCCTCCACCTCCGATCGCCGCTGAAATCATTGTCTTCTTTCCTGCATCTGCCACCCTCAAACAGCCGACAACCCAACTCCCCCTCCCCTGCTGTTCTCCCCGATGGGCAGCCCGCCAATACCGACAGAGCCATCCGCCTCCTGCCATCCGCCTCTTGTCGTTGCCATCGTCGTCATCCCGTTCGATGCCACCGCCCGCTTTTGTCACCATGTCATCACTCAGTTCACTACCATCATCGTCATTCAGCTCACGGTTGTTATCATTTAGATTCGCCGCTACGTCATCATCCAGTTTGACATCGTCACACAGCCTCCAGAGGTTACTCACGTCGACCGGCTCAACCCGATGAAGGTTTTGTTTTCTTTCGCCCAAGTATTTTTGGAACCGCTATTGCGTACATGTTGTTATCAATATTAATATCGATTGCGCTTGTGTTGTACTCAGATTGATTAGTGAGCGAGTGATTCTGTTGTCAAGTATATTTGCTAATCTACATATTACAAGTCGAACTGTATTAAGAGAACAAATCATTACATTTATTATCTGAATAATTTACAAATGTCTGAACTTAGTACATTCGTAATTTTTACTTAAAAACCATCTGGAGCTTCACTTTATTCTCGAGCTTCCTGCCTATATCGATCGCTGATTTGGTAAAATATTTTCATCGCTGATCTTCATACCTGCATCACATTGTTTCGCATCACTAATATATCTCATGTACTATAGGGGTTAGCTATCATACATAATTTTTTTTATAAGCACTTAGATCCTGTTATGTCCAAACCAGGTTATCTCTTTGTTATTTGTACACATCACATGTGCATCCGAGTCAATTTATCTGCTAGAGATAAGCGATTCCATCCAATCCATCATGTATTGTTCACTAAGAAACCAAACTATTGGGGGAGAAAAAAAGAAGATGAATGAATCATTTGTTGTTATTGTTATTATCACTTCCCACCATGGCTTATAAGCTTATGCTAACCAGAATGATTGCTTTGGGAGTAATACAGTTCAGTATATAAGCATTAATCAGTATATAAGCATTAATCGGTAGTATTATCCTTCTGAAAGGATATGGACAAATTCGCTTGCACCGTATGAACCTTGCCATATCTAAAAATGTTTTGTTCATTTTCTCCATCATCCTGTTTTTCTTTAAAGTACAGTGACTACTTACATGACAGCAATTTATACACATAATTAGCCAGAAAATACCGCTACATTAGTTCAGGTTTAGATTGAGAAAAATCATCACAAATTTGGAGTTCAGGTTTAGATCTAGAAACATCATCACTATTTTTTTACTTTAGAGTTTTGGTGCAATGGAAATGAATAATTCATGCAAGTGCCACCAGGAAGCATGAGCTCTAGATTTGCTCCCTAGCATGCCCACAAATGAAGGAAAAGGTATCTTTTACATGAAGAAAGGAAATTAAATAGAGATAAAGAACTTGGATAGGGAAGCATATGATGATTGAAAAGCTCACCATGTTTATTGTTCTACACAACCAAGCAGGAATTGATTTTATAGTGCAGCAACATTTAAGTTTCTCTGCCATCTAGGTTAAAGATATTGTCTATTTTATTTTGTCAGATGTTTGTTTTCTTGATGTTTCCCCCCCAGTTTGTTCATTATGAGTCAGTTACACTAACAAATGCGTTCTGAGTTTTGTGATATACTGCTCAAATTTATTTAGCATGAGGTCTCAAATTGCATTGTAAACTATAGTTTCTTGCTATCTTGATTTATTCAGTTTGGTCAGAGTACAATCACTTTTGTTTTCATGAGAATGCCTCCTCAGAAATGTCATGAGCCCCACATTTCACTTATGCTTCACCAAAGTTTCTGTCACTTTATGAGTCACCAATTATTTGTGCTTCACCTGTCAACTCAACATTGAGCCAATACATTAGTTTCAATGCTATATCAAAGTAAAATAAGAAATCTGTCAAAAACAAAAGATTCTATATTGAGATGTTATATTGCAGGCAGTTTTTATGAGGAAAGGTCACTAGAAAAGGACCAGCACTCTGTACTTCACTGTTTTAAGCCTTCCATATTATTATGGTTGTAAACATTGAGTTAATACAATACTTTCTTCGTTATTGATTGATAAAAAACAAGTGGTGAACTAAATATTTTATTGTAAATAGCACTGTATGTATTTCTAGAAGGAGTTATGCCTGAAATTTGTTGATGGTAAAAAAAACCAGTTACAAAGACTAAAAAGAAATGGGGGCATGTGAATAAACTAAACTGTACAGGGCCTTCTCCATGTATGCAACCAATTCGTTATTGATAAGAAGTCCTCATCCTAATGTATTGCTTGTTGTGGGTCCAGCCCAAGATAAGGCCCACATGATGAGGTCTACATGAATTACAATTCTATCTATAAGAAGTCTACATGAATTAGGATTCTATGATTCTATATAGAAGAGGATTTGGATGATCTATTTGAAATAGGAATAGGTTTGGAAAATTCTATATAAGAGAGACCTGAGATCAAATTTTGATATACAAGAATAGTTTTTCGGGTGCTATAGTAACCGTGTGCTACAGTACCCGAGAGGAGAGAGAAAAAGAGAGAGAAGAAGAGGAAGAAGAAAATTCAGATTCCGGATAGCTCGGGTGTCCGATTGCAGTGATTCAAAAGCCGTTGTCTTCATGACGAAGACGCCGTTGAGGGTACGATGCTGGTTTCTCCACGGGAGTTGGAGATTTTTGGTGAGATGGGTTTTAGGGTTTTGGTGCCCTAGAGGTAACACTGTATCTTTCTCTTGTGATTTAATCCTCAAGTTCAGGTGTAACTTGAAGGGATTGTACTCTTGATTCATAGTGAAATATTTCTCTGGATTGTCCCGTGAACGTAGGCACGATTTGTCGAACCACGTTAAATCTTGGTGTTTGCTTGCTTGTAGTATTTTTCATTGGTGCCGTTATTCGTTAAGTGATTAATTCCGCAGATTAATCTCCATAAAATCCCCAACAAGTGGTATCAGAGCCTTGGTTCAAGGCGTGCTTTAGGATGGAAAAGATGAAGAGTTTTGGCACAATGATGAAATTGGATGGGTCTAATTGGCAAGTATGAAAGTCCAAGATGGAAGATATTTTGTATTGTAAAGATTTACATGATCCTATCGAGGGAGATGAAGCCAAGCCAGAAAAGATGACTGATAAAGAATGAGAGAAACAACACAGAAAAACGATCGGTTATATTCGGATGTGGATCGACCGTAGTGTGCTTCATCATGTATTGGGTGAGACTAATGCGAAGTCTCTTTGGAAGAAGCTTAAGGATCTCTACGAGCAGAAGACCGCGGGAAATAAGGCGTTTATTATGAGGCGGTTAGTGAACTTGAAATTCAAAGAAGGAAGCAGCATAGCAGGACACTTGAATGAGTTCAGGAGTTTGAATAATCAGTTAGCTACCATGAAGATGACTATCGATAATGAGCTACAGGCTTTATTACTATTGGGTTCTTTGCCAGACAGATAGGAGACATTGGTTGTGACAGTCAGCAACACAGCTCCAGATGGTGTGTTATCGATGAGTATGGTTACTAGTAGTTTATTCAATGAGGAGACTCGGAGGAAGTCTACAAGCACAGATAACTCACAGGCACTTGTCACAGGACAGGAGCAGGTACAGGGACCAGTCCAGAGGTCGTGGCACATCTAAGGGCAGATCAAAGTCTAAAGGGAGAGGCTGTTTTTATTGTGGGAAACCAGGTCATATCAAGAAGAATTGTTGGGTATTAAAGAAAGGGCAAGCTGAGAACAAAGATGAAAAGAAAGATGAGAAAAAAAAGCTGACAGTAACACTACGGCTACTTTGTCTGAGACCGATGTTATTCTCATTTGTAAGGAAGAAGATTGCATGCAAATTACAAGTCAGAATTCCGAGTGGATAGTAGATACAGGAGCTACATGTCATGCTACCTCCAATCGAGAGCTTTTCACGTCGTATAAGGCAGGTGACTTTGGCAATGTGAAGATGGGCAATACTAGCTACTCAAAGATTGTGGGACTTGGTGATATACACTTGCAGACAGATACCGGATGCACATTGATCTTAAAGAATGTGCGGTATGTTCTCAATTTGCGGCTCAACTTGATTTCGGGTCTTGCTTTAGACCGAATGGGATATAAAATTTAATTTGGTGGAGAAAAATATAAAATCACCAAAGGCTCTCTTGTGGTAGCTAGAGGAAATACATGTTGCAATTTATACAAGACTCAAACGAAGGCTTCATATGATTCTTTGAGCGTAGCTCAAGACGGTGACACTCTCAGTTTGTGGCATAGGAGGCTCGGACACATAAGCGAGAAGGGGTTGCAGATATTAGCAAAGAAGTCTCTCATTCCCTTTATCAAAGATTCGTCACTCACCCCTTGTGATTATTATTTATTTGGCAAACAACATAGAGTTTTTTTAGTAAGCCTTCTAAAAGAAAAGATAATATTCTGGATTTGATTTATTTTGATGTTTGTGGTCCTATTGAGGTGGAGTCCTTGGGTGGCAATAAGTATTTTGTCACATTTATTGATGATACATCGCGGAAGATATGGGTTTCCTTATTAAGGACAAAAGATTAGGTGTTTTTAGTCTTTCAGCAGTTTCATTCCATGGTGGAGAGGCAGACAGGAAAGAAGTTGAAGTGTTTGCGCACCGATAATGGAGGAGAGTAAACTTCCATTCAGTTTAGAGATTATTGCTCCAAGCATAGTATTCGGCATCAGAGGACAGAGCCCGGCACACCGCAGCATAATAGAGTTGTAGAGAGGTATAACAGGACTATTGTAGAGAAAGTCAGATGCATGTTGAAGATGGCGAAGTTACCTAAGAGCTTCTGGGCTGAAGCTGTTCGCACTGCATGCTACATAATCAACAGATCTCTGTTCCTTTGGGTTTTGATATTCCAGAGAGAGTTTGGTCTGGAAAAGATATTTCCTATTCTCATTTGAAGGTGTTTGGTTGCAAGGCGTTTGCACACATTCTAAAGGAGAAGAGATAGAAGCTTGATGATAGAGCGGTTCATTGCATCTTCATTGGTTATGGAGAAGATGAGTTCGGCTACAAACTATAGGATCCAGAAAAGAGACAAATGATTAGACGAGCATATGTGATTTTTCAGGAGGATCAGACTATTGCAGATCTCGAGAGAGCAGAGCAGTCAGAAAGTGTTGCTAGTGAGATTCCAGATATGACACCCGTTTCGTCTCCAGTACAGTTGCATCCTACAGATACAGAGCAGGTGCATGATGATGACGTTGATGATGACAGTCAGATACCAGAGCAGGGAGATGGTTATCAGAATCACCAGCAGGAGGCTCCTCAGCAGGGGGAGCATCACCAGCAACAGGAGTTTGCAGAGCCACAACTTAGGAGATCAGCTAGAGAGCATCGACCATCCACGAGATATCCTCTTTCAGAGTATTCTTTATTGACAGAAGAGGGGGAGCCGGAAAGCTTTCACGAGGCACATACTCATAAAGACAAGGACAGATGTGTTTGCGTCGAAAATTGGTGTATTCATTGCGGTATTCATTACAACTTTAGTCGTTACAATGAAAACAAAAAGATAGTCTTTTTATAAGACTTTTACACAATGAAAACGAAAAAAATACAACTCTCGCCGAACAAACGCAGAGATCGTTTATCGTTCTTCTGCTTGTGTGGGATCTTTGCCTGTGCCGGGGTTTATCCGTGGACCGCCTTAGATCTGGATCCGGTTGATGAAAAATTGGGCAGAGCTTCGCCTTCACCGAAGTAGTGTTTGATTTGAAGCGCTGAGATCGACCAAGTGAAATCAGAACTCTTCTCGAGATCAAGACCAAGCCTGATCTCAAGGAACGGACGGGAACGGGGTTCAGATCCTTCGAATAGCTCCTTCTTTATGCCGAAGTTCGCCGGGATCTGATTTGCCTTCGCTGAAATTCATGCTCCTTGACTCCTCAATCCAGCAGCACCTCCACGTCTTGATAATAACTCCGCCCCGCTGAAAGGAGGCCCTAGGCTTGTATTTATAGGGCTTCGGAAGCGGTTATTTGGATGATAACAAGTGATTTGGCTCTATCTTCAGTTAACAACTGATTAACCATGTTAGGGGATGATATCAAATCAGTTTGGATGCTCAGGAACCAACAAATCCTGTGAAAACAGCTTTAAAATCGTCAAAACACGTTTCAGGTTCCGGACTGCGCGCTGCGGGTCGGATCAGTCCGACCTACGCTTGCGCGGGTCGGATGAGATCCGACCTGCACTTGTGTAGGTCGGATGAGATCCGACCTGCACTTGTGCAGGTCGGATTGATCCGACCCGCGCTTGCGTGGGTCGGCTTATTCTGTCCTGTGCTCGTGCAGTTTTGCCGACTTATTCTTTTATGTTCCCTTTCTTCCGAGATTTGCTCTTTTCGTGTGTTTGGCCGATTTGTTGACTTGTATGCTTTGCCGCAAGACCGATCGTCGAACGTGCTTTGGTTAATATACGCGTGTTGATCGATGCGCGCAGACTAATTGGCGTGCACGCGTTGACCGACGCGCACGAGCTGCTTAGGTGAATCTTCTTGACTCGCCAATTCATTGCTTTGAGTTTCGTGTGGGCTCTCATAGGCAATTTTAGACGCCTGCAAGATGGTTCCAGGCTATGAAGGAAGAGATGAAGTCTCTTAAAAAGAACAATACTTATGAGTTGGTGGATTTGCCAAAGGACAGAAAAGCTTTGAAGAACAAGTAGGTGTTCAAGTTAAAAAAGGATGGTTACAAAGAGATTCAGAAATACAAAGCTAGATTAGTGGTGAAAGGCTTTGGTCAGAAAAAGGGCATTGATTTTGATGAAAATTTTTCACCGGTTGTGAAGATGACGTCCATTAGAGTTATCTTAGGTTTAGCAGCTAGTTTAGACCTCGAGATTGAGCAGCTTGATGTAAAAACTACATTCCTTCATAGTGATTTGGAGGAGGAGATCTACATGGAGCAGCCGGAAGGTTTTGAAGTGCAGGGAAAAGAACACATGGTTTGCAGGTTGAAGAAGAGTCTCTATGGTTTGAAGCAGGCACCCAGAAAGTGGTACAAGAAATTTGATTCTTTCATGCTGAGTCATGGCTACCAGAGGACAGTTGCAGATTCGTGTGTATATTTTAGGAGAATGTCAGATTCTAGCTTCATTATTCTTTTGCTTTATATGGACGATATGTTGATTGTTGGTCAGGATAGTCAGATAATCGGTGGGCTGAAGAAGGAGTTATTTAAAGCTTTTGACATGAAGGATTTGGGCTTGGCACAGCGGATTCTTGGTATGGATATTATTCATGACAGGAAAACTAGGAAGTTATGATTATTACAGGAGAAATATGTTGAACGGCTACTTGATAGATTCAACATGAAAGATGCTAAGTCAGTCAGTACTCCGTTTGCAGGACATTTGAAGCTTAGCAAGAAATTTTGCCAGACTACAGATAAGGAAAAGAGTGAGATGAAGAATATTCCTTACTCTTCAGCTGTAGGGAGTTTGATGTATTCCATGGTTTGCACTCGGCCAGATATAGCTCATGCAGTTGGCGTTGTGAGCAGGTTTCTTTCTAATCCAAGAAAAGTTCATTGGGAAGGTGTAAAGTTGATCTTAAAATATTTGAAAGGTAGTTCCAGATTGTGTTTGAGTTTAGGAGGTTCGAAGGTAGTATTATATGGTTTTGCAGATGCGGATATGGCAGGTGATCTCGATCACAGGAAGTCTACCTCTGGTTGGTTGTTCACTTTTACAGGGGGAGCAGTATCATGGCAGTCCAGGTTGTAGAAGTGTGTTGCTTTATCTACAACAGAGGCGGAATATATTACAACTGTAGAAGCCGGTAAAGAGATGATTTGGTTGAGAAAATTTCTGCATGAATTAGGCTTGCAGCAGGACAATTATCAAATCTTCATTGGTACTCAAAGTGCTCTTGATTTGAGCAAGAATTCTACATTCCACTCCAGGACAAAACACATCGATGTGAGATATCATTGGCTTAGAGAAGCTGTTGAGAAAGAGGAGCTAAAGTTACAGAAGATTCATACAGATAAAAATCCAGCAGATTTTTTAACGAAGACCGTTTTCAGAGAGAAGACCGAGTTGTGTCGGCGATTGGCCGGCATGAACTCCCGTTGAGGAGTTAAATATTGGCATATCCCCTCCTTGGGCTGGAGGGGGAGATTGTTGTGGGTCCAGCCCAAGATAAGGCCCACATGATGAGGTCTACATGAATTAGAATTCTATCTATAAGAAGTCTACATGAATTAGGATTTTATATAGAAGAGGATTTGGATGATCTATTTGAAATAGGAATAGGTTTGGAGAATTCTATATAAGAGAGACCTGAGATCAAATTTTGATATACAAGAATAGTTTTTCGGGTGCTACAGTAACCGTGTGCTACAGTACCCGAGAGGAGAGAGAAAAAGAGAGAGAAGAAGAGGAAGAAGAATATTCAGATTATGGATAGCTCGGGTGTCCGATTGCAGTGATTCAAAAGCCGTTGTCTTCATGACGAAGTCGCCGTTGAGGGTACGATGCTGGTTTCTCCACGGGAGTTAGAGATTTTTGGTGAGACGGGTTTTAGGGTTTTGGTGCCCTAGAGGTAACACTGTATCTTTCTCTTGTGATTTAATCCTCAAGTTTAGGTGTAACTTGAAGGGATTGTACTCTTGATTCATAGTGGAATATTTCTCTGGATTGTCCTATAGACGTAGGCACGATTTGCCGAACCATATTAAATCTTGGTGTTTGCTTGCTTGTAGTATTTTTTATTGGTGCCGTTATTCGTTTAGTGATTAATTCCGCAGATTAATCTCCATAAAATCCCTAACATTTCTTACACTGACTTTTTGAGTGGAGAGCACGACGGTTGCATTATTATCAGATGAGCCAACAAGCTGCGATGATTGCCTTATTCTATTCTTTTTTTTTTTAGTTTTTCTGTTAATTGGGATCACATTCAAGCTTCCAGCCATATAACACTATTTATCTATATAGTAAGGGGTTGTTTGGTTCAAGTGATAAAATTTTAGGATTTGTAGTCTTATAGAGAACTTCAAATCCATAACATTTTATACATACTTTGATGTTTCCAATTTTTTGTTTGATTTAATATTATTATAAGAAAGCAAATCTTAAGTTTTATAATATCTTGTGACCCAAATTATTGGATAACAAATTCTTAAAAAGAAGAAGAGATTAATATACTTATCTTGGTGAGCTTACCCCTCACAAAAAAATACAAGGGTATAAAAAGAGAGATAAGCATGTCTGGATAATTTAACGATCTAGGCATGAATAGTTGAATTAGAAATTCAGATTAAAGTTACCGTTCACCGTCGAAAACAATGAAAGTTTTCTCCTCTCTTCTCCCGTAGCCAACGATGAGAATTTGGTCTCTTTTCTGCATACTGTTGAGAGGAAGGACTCACACCCTTAAATAAATATTTGTGATTAACCCTACCCATCATGTTTTAATCACAACCGTGGAATTACACTTCGGTCGATCCTATCCTTTAGATATTCAAGATAACCACCCAATTTGATAAACATGAAATTGTCTAACCAGACCATGTGGTTAGTATCCTGATCCTAACTTGAATCGCTGACAACTTTAAATCAAATCAAAAAATGAGTAGGTTGGGCCACAAGGGTTCGTTGGATTAATCGAACCCAACAATCTCCCACTAGGCACAACATACCTCATTTTAATTTTAAAAACATTTAAATTTTTAAAAACTTTTAAAATTGGGTGCGCA
>BQKN01059158.1:0-11114 GCA_022839385.1 Asparagus kiusianus | reverse complement strand
CCCAATGTGGCAATGCACCGCCTCGACATCAAGCCGGATGCCAAACCTGTCAAGCAACAGCAAAGACGGTTTCGTCCGCAGATCATGGAAGCCATCGAGGCTGAAGTTAAAAAGTTGATCGACTCAGGATTTATTCGGGAAGAACAACATCCAGACTGGTTAGCCAACATTGTTCCAGTCATGAAGAAAAATGGCAAGATCAGGATTTGCATCGACTTCAGGAATCTGAACGAAGCATGTCCAAAAGATGATTTCCCTCTCCCAATCATGGACGTCATTATTGACAATACGTGCGGATTCGAAAGAATGTTCTTCATGGACGGCTTTTCGGGGTATAATCAAATCAAGATGCACCCGGATGACGAAAAGCATACGGCATTCAGAACGCCCCTCGGTATCTTCTGCTACACGGTGATGCCGTTCGGTCTGAAGAACGCAGGTGCCACATACCAACGAGCGATGACTAAGATTTTCCAAAAACACCTCAGGAAAACAGTTGAATGCTACGTTGATGATTTGGTGGTGAAAAGCCGCAGCAAAGAAGATCACATCAAGGACTTGAGAACAATGTTTGATCTCATGCGGAGTCATCAATTGAAGATGAATCCCACAAAATCCTTCCTCGGAATGTCCAGCGGAAAATTCCTTGGATTTGTCGTCACCACTAAGGGTATTCACATCGACCCAGACAAGGTAAAGGCGATAAATGAATTGCAACCCCCGAAGAATCTAAGGGAACTCAGAGGATTGCAAGGGCGTTTGGCGTATATCCGGAGATTCATTCCAAATCTTTCTGGGAAGTGCCAACCATTTTCGAAGCTAAACAAGAAAGGCGTATCGTTTATTTGGGACGATGCTTGCCAGAAGGCATTCGAAGATATCAAGGCATATCTAATGAATCCACCTGTTCTTGTTGCACCAAAATCAGGTAAACCGTTCTTGATTTATATCAAGGCGATGAACCATTCGATAAGTGCTTTATTAGCACAAGACGATGATAATGGTCACGAACAGGCAGTCTATTATCTAAGTCGGACCTTGATAGGCGCCGAGTCTCGATACCCGATGATCGAGAAAGAATGTTTCGCATTGGTGTTTGCGGTACAGAAGATGCGACATTACTTAGTTGGCCAGACGATTTATGTCATTGCCAATGTTAATCCGGTACGAGTGTTCATGACTCAACCAGGTTCGATGAATTGGCGGTTGGCAAAGTGGGCCCTTCTTTTGTCCCAGTATGATCTGCACTTCAAACAGCAGAAGTCGGTCAAAGGACAAGCGATTTGTGATCTTTTGGCGGCAAGCCCGACAACAGATACGGTTGAAGTATACGATGACTTGCCAGATGAAACCCACGAGGTTAATACCACGTCACACCAACAAGTATGGCAGTTATATTTTGATGGTGCCTCAAGAGCAGTCAATAAAGCAGTAACCCCGGGATGTCCTAAGGTCACTTCTGGAGTTGGAGTTGTCTTAGTTTCCCCAGGGAAGCACGTGATGCCTCGAGCTTATTCGCTGATGAGTCCATGCTCTAACAACGTTGCCGAGTATAACGCACTCCTCATAGGACTCAGTTTCGCCAAGGAGCTGGGGGTCGAATATCTCGAAGCCTTTGGGGATTCTCAACTAATTGTCAACCAAGTTCGTGGGGAATATGAAGTCAGGAACCCAGACCTGATTCCATAACACCAAGAGGCCGTCAGAGTGGCAGATTCTTTTGAAGAATTTTACATTGAATACATCCCGCGTCTTCAGAACGCTTATGCAGATGCACTGGCAGCACTAGCAGTATCACTCGCGCAACCACCCGAAACTGAACTGCTAGTCACAGTAAGATCACACCAACTCTGCGTACCCATATACGATATGGATATCGAAGAGGAAGAAGATAGAAATGTAAACGCCAAAGAGGTGAACTCAACCCAAATTGGGTCTGAGTCCCGAGATTGGCGCTTTCCCATCATTGATTACGTCCAATATGGCATCTTGCCAGAGGATTTAAAGGAAAAAGAATCTATTCGCCGAAGAGCACCACGGTTCTTTTACAATACCGAGACCCGTACGTTATATCGCCGGGGGTATGACGACTTGCTTCTCCGATGCCTTTCGAACGAAGAAGCAAAAGAAGTTCTTAAGGAAGCACATGAAGGAGAATGCGGTGCGCATCAGCCTGGTCCCAAGCTGTATGATCGAATCAGAAGAATGGGATATTTCTGGCCAACAATGGTTCGTGACGCGATTGAGTACGCTCGAGAATGTCACGCTTGTCAAGTACATGCAAACTATATGCACCAACCACCGGAGCGGTTACACGCGTCAACCACGTCCTGGCCATTCGAGACATGGGGTATGGACATTGTCGGTCCTATCTTTCCTCCTTCAGTAAAAGGTGATCGATTCATCCTCGCTATCACCGACTACTTTTCAAAGTGGGCTGAAGCCATTCCGCTTAAAGAAGTAAAGACGAACAACGTCATCAACTTCATCAAGCATCACGTCATATACCGACATGGCGTGCCGAGGCGGATCATTCATGACAACGGTCCGCAATTCATAAGCAACGCCTTCATCCGGTTCTGTGACAAGTTCAAGATCCAAGATGTTTCGTCAACACCTTATTACCCTACCGCTAACGGATTAGCTGAGGCTTTCAACAAGACGATCATCAAGATCTTATCAAAACTCGTGAAGACCAATAAACGAGATTGGGATGATAAACTCGGCGAAGCGCTCTGGGCTTATCGTACTACCATACGCACACCTACGGGAGCTACTCCATATTCGTTGGTCTATGGATGCGAAGCTGTGCTACCGTTGGAGATTCAAATCCCCTCCCTTCGGATCGCTCTCGCAACGGAGATGACGACCGAAGAACATCATCAAAAACGTCTTGAGGAACTCGAAAGGCTGGACGAAAAGCGCTTGGAAGCTCAACAACACATCGAGTTCTACCAGGCTAGGATATCCAGGGCTTTTGACAAAAGAGTCCGCCAAAGAAGCTTCAAGGAAGGAGATCTAGTCCTCGCTGCTCGCCGACCAATAATCCTCACCTCCAAGAAGAAAGGTAAATTCGAACCTAAGTGGGAAGGGCCGTTTGTAATAGATACAGTCTATTCAAACGGTGCTTACCGCCTAATTTCTTTAGAGGGTAACAGGCAATTAATGCCAATAAATGGGAAGTTTTTGAAAAAGTACTATCCCTAGTACGTTCAGGACAACTCATTTATCGGGAAGTTCCTTGAAGAATATTACACTTAATATTCTAGAGGATAACCTAATTTTATTTTTACCACCAAAATCCCTCGCTGATCAATTTCAATTGACAGTGAGTCCACCGAAAAGGTTCACTCTCAGTTCGGAGTCCCCTTTCGATGAACGAAAGAACTCCATTTCTTTTCTCTTGGGTTCAACCTTTTTATGGTTGTAACTGAAGTTGAAATTGCTCTTCGATAAACGAAGAACTCATCTTTCGATCTGATAACCAATCCTATAAAAGGAAAGTTTGTCAGTATCTTCCAGATTCTCGGAGTGGAGATCCCACTTCTAGTTTCCTTCTTGCACTGGAAATAGAATATAAAATTCTTCCTTTCTAGAATCAAGGAATAGAATATAAAATTCTTCCTTCCTTGTTCGGGGAATAGAATATAAAATTCTTCCTTCCCCACACCAACTCTTTTTCCAAAGTTTACCAATTTAGGATTCATCCTAGGTATTTTATCCCGAAACCTAAGCAGGGATAAGTCTGCGCCTAACACGCGCTGCCGGTTTAGTCTTTTTCCGATTGAAAAAGACACCAGAGTTCGATTCTGAGGTATTTTATCCCGAAACCTAAGCAGGGATAAGTCTGCGCCTAACACGCGCTGCCGGTTTAGTCTTTTTCCGATTGAAAAAGACACCAGAGTTCGATTCTGGGGTATTTTATCCTGAAACCTAAGTAAGGATAAGTACGCGCCTAACACGCGCGGCCGGTTAGTTCTTAACCGTTAAAAAGAACACTCGTCCGCATATTCAACATTGTGGCAGGTTGTTATTAATAACACCGAAATCCATGCCTCACACGCATGAGGAATTTTATCCTGAATCCTAAGAAAGGATACGTCGGCGCCTAACACGCGTCGCCGGTTTGGTCTTTATCCGTAGAAAAAGATACCAGAGCCTGACTCTGGGGTCCTTTGTCCCAAAGCCTAAGTAGGGATAAGCCAACGTCTAATATACGTTGCTGGGTAGCCTATTCCCATGACAATGGCAAAGTCTACATATTCAAAGTTGTAGCACAAAGTCTAAGGGACTTCATTCCTTTAGCATAACGTCACATACGGAACGGATTAAGATAATCCGCATGTGAGCCCGACTCAAACGGTAGTCGGTAAGAGCACATCAAATCCGTTGAAGGCTGAGGATTTGCCAAAAATCCTAAGTCAACATCTCATACACGTTGTTGTTTAGTCTTTTCACAGGAGAAAGACGAAGTCTACGTATTCAATATCGTAGCACTAAAAGAGTTAACTCTTTTAGCTTAACGTCACGTGCGGAACGGATTTAGACAATCCGCACGCTAGCCCGACTCAAACGGTAGTCGGTAAAGGCTAATCAAATCCATTAGAGGCTGGGGGTTGGCCAAAAATCCTAAAGCCAACACCTCACACGTGTCGCCGGGTAGCCTATTCCCGTAACAATGGCGAAGTCTATGTATTCGACATCATAGCACAAAGTCTCAGAGAATTCAATCTCTGAGCATAACGTTACATGCGAGCGGATTTAAACAAATCGCGTGCTAGCCCGACTCAAACGGTAGTCGGTAAAGGCTAACCAAATCCGTTGATGGCTGAGGGTTTGCCAAAAATCCTATGTATATTGTGGTCAATCATTTCAAATGGAATGACGAATCATAATAAAGATAAAAAGGAAATTCACTAAAAGAGTCAAAAGTCAAATCACTCAGTAAACAAAATCAAACATCAAGCCCGTGGCTAAAAATCTGCTGACTGAACTTAGACAGCTTATCATCATAAGCTTGGCTAAGCTCAGCCCTAATGGACTCCTCAGTGGCGGTCGAAGTCTTCGCAGCAGTCTCTTCTGTCTCGGATAGCTTCTGCTTCAAGGACTTCAACTCATCAGACAAAGCCGTGCAGGTCTGCTGGTCCTGTGTCTTCGTCATCTGAAGAACATCAAAAGTCTCCTCCTTTTCACGGAGTGCTCTTCTGAGCTGGTCTATCTCGGCCGCACAGGAAGTGAGAGAAGAATCGAGCTCGGCAAGAGAAGATAACCTGGTAGCAAGGCCGGTCTCAACTCGAGCTACTCGGTCTCGCTGCACCTGAACCTCAAGATCAGCAAGAAGCTGAGTCTCGCGCAATGACTGTAAACGAGTATCCAGCTCAGTAGCAATGAAGGAAGAAGCACCGGTATCTCGAAGCTCACGAAACATCTGAAGCTTACGCTCTAAGCAGTCGAGATCGTCAACTATGGCCTTCGCCAAATCTGGGTATCCTGCCTCCCTTATCAAATTGATTCTGGAATTAAGGAAAGGTTTGAACTGGTGAAGGGAAAGTCCGCTGTGGAAGAGCTTGCCAATCATAGCCTTCACAAAAGAAAAGAAGGAGCGAACTTCTAGACAGATAACGATCTTGTCGGGATCGTCGTCAGATAACAACTCCTTCACTAAGACATGAAGACGAGAAGAACGCCCTATACAAAAAAGAGGGAGAAGTCCGTCAAAAGTCTTAATAAGAAAAAGGAATAATACTCTTCAATGAGTTAACTTATACCTTCTTCCTCTTGAGCCGCTGGGGGTAGTGAAGGTGTGACGGCTGTAGGTGCATCAACTGGTATAGTTGGTCTCACAGCCGGCTCGACAGGGTCTTTCTCAACAAAAGCTCCTGCCAGATTCAAAACGGAATTCGCAGAGGCGTTCCATTATAGTTGCATTAGTCAAGATTGGCTAGTCCTATAAGTAACTCAGAAAGAAGCACATACCTTCAAGGGAACCATCCTCAGGATTTCCAGCGAAGGCGGGCTCAGAAAACATATCCCCAGGTAACTGGTCATCGATCTGAGGAGAGCTATATATGTAGCGCATCATAGGAGTGTCCGCAAACAAGCTTCCCTCGTCGAAGTCATCGATGGAGAAATCTGACATAAAAGAATATCAGTGCCAAAGAAAAGTGAAGAGACTACAACTAATGGAAATGAGTTACCTCTCACGGGTGCATCGGCCTCTTCATTCCTAGGATTCGTCTCCTGCAAATTATCTGAAGAAGCAAGAAGTAGAGGACAGTTAGGAGATACACAAATTCATTCGTGTATTATCTAAAGAAATACGGTGTCAGTGTTAGATGTACCTGGATTCATGGAATCGGGTCCTACATTGATCTCCTCTCTAATGTCAGCAACCCCTGTAGGCCTCTCTACAGGGGGTGGTGGGTCAGACTCATCAGGAGATACGGGAATAGGATCGGGACTCATCTCATTCTCCCCACGCGCTCCTATATAGAGGTGGAAAAGTATAAATCAATGTGCTGAATAACTAAGAGAATGGTTCACAGGATGGATAGTACCTCCGTCACCGGCAGGATCATCGCCAGCCAAGTCCATATCAGAAGCTCGGGAAGCTGCACGCAGCTTACGGGCTAATCTCTTCCGCCTAGCAGTAGGGATCGAAGGTCTCGCCTGAGGAGGAGGATGAAACTCTCCATCATGATCAACTGTGGTCCCTGAAACGTCAAACCATAGTCAGTTTCAATATTTCTGGAAAATAAAGGGAAAAGTTGAATCGCAAACCTCGCTCAGAAGAGTCATCATAATCTTCGGGATCCCCGCCTGAAGCCTCGTCTGTGGAATGGAATGTCCTCTGGCCCTCTTCATCAATTCGGCGAGTCTTGTTCCGCGCCCTCTGTGCACGAGCGTTCTCCCGAATCCTAAGGGAATCAATCTGAGAAGCCTTCTCAGCCTCTATCTCTGCAATCGGCTTCACGGGGACAGTCTTGTTAGCTGCTAGTAACCACTTGCAGCTCAAGAAAGTGAGGTTCAACTGCCGATCAATACTCGGGAGGCTGAACTTAGCACCAGTACAGCCAGTCACGGTCCACAACCATGCACGGAGACCGTCGATCAAACCACTATGGGTCTGAAGCTGCTGACGAGGATTCCCGATGTAGAGCTGATCATAGCCAAACTGGCGAGCGAATCGGTAGGGTAGATATGGCTCTATGAAGCACTGATCCCTCACCCGAAAAGTCAGATAGCCAGGCCTGATGTTCACCAACCAGTTGAAGCAGCCAATGTCTAAGTGAGTCCGATACTCTCTCGGCCTCTCATCATCTATCAAGCACTCACCGTATCGGCCGGAGAACTGCGGAAAACAAGTGGAGAATGCCCAACACTTGTGGACCTGCAGCTGCTGTCTGACATCAGAAAATCCGCGGCCCTCCTACCTGCCATTCTCAAGCAACTGTAGCAGGGGAACAGAGTGGTCTGTGGCGTTCGGCACCGACATCATATCCGAGCGGTGGAGGACGAACCAAGCCATCAGATAAGCGTACGGAAGCTCCACCTTAAGAGTGGGAATTTGACCTGGCAAATCGGTTTCCTTCCGTGTGAAGGCACTGGAAAGCTGTCGAAGTCCTCGGTGAATGTCAGCTACCATCACCGGAAGAAGTGAAAGCTCTTTCTTATAAGCAAGCTGAACGGCCGGGTAGAGCACCTCTAAAGGCAATGCATCACCAGACTGGTATGGAACCACACACTTCTTCAACCAAATAGCGAGATAACCGGCAAGAAGAGTCATCGGCCGAATCGGAGTGGTCGCATGCCATAAGAAAGATCTGAATCTGGTCTTCGCAGGGAAGCCACCCTCAGGACTGCTAGTGGTGTAGGAGTGAGCATCAATCTTCTTCAACAAACTTTTCACCTCTGAGGGAGTAAGTGGGGCCAACTCACAAATAACCTCGCCAGAACTGTTCTCCAGGTTCTTGAATAAATAGTTCGCAAACTGCTTCAGACTCACGGAGGCCTTGGTCCTTTTCGCTAAAGGCTCAGACTGTGCCAAAGCAACGTGATAATGACAAGTGAGATCCCATAGAGTCTCATAGCGATCAGGCATGCGATCCTTCAACTGGTCCAATTCACGATTAGAGGGAAAGTACTCCTGGTATAACATCTGTCCCATGGGCAAGCCAGAAATCCGATGCATCTCGTGAAGAGCCAAGCCCAACTCCCCCTGCCGGGTCAGAAAAGTGTTCGAGTCTGGATTATATAGCTCGAACAAAGCACAAAAATGTCTCAAACTGATAGGCAAGCCATACATGGTGGCACGAACGGCTGCATACAAGCCGCAAGCGTGCAACTCCTCGCCCCATCGGCTCAAAACGTATGTCGTCATGCGACTCCACCAAGACTTGTCCGAAGAGTGGACCCAACCATAAATCCTGTGACGAGTCGCAGGCATCTCCCGTCCTAGGGTAGCGAGACGATTTCTCAAGGTCAAAGCAGTAGCGAGAAGCTCGTTACGTGGTGGTGCATCTAGTCCCAACACTCCGGGATGTAATCCGGTGATGTGACTCCTGCTCGAGCCAGGAGCTGCCTGATGGGTGATATAGCCGCAATGGACGCTCTCATGATCCTCCGTCAAGCGCCACGACATCTCCCGTGTCACGGCCTGACGCCTGAGCTCAGTCAATGAGCGATGCCGAGGAATCTCCGGCAAGTATATGAAGCCACTGCCGGTCTTGTGAAGCCACTGCTCAGCGTCAATGAATACGGCTTCTGGGTCATCGACGGAATCACCAAACATGAAGTCGCTCTTCCGAAGAGGCTGGGTAGAGCTGGCATCCTTCACAAAAGGCGCATCTGTGATCAGCTGACGAATGGCTCGATGACTACCTTCCCTCACCACCTGGGCAACCTCAGTCGACGTGCCCGGAGCAAACTGAGGAGTAGCTGGAATAGGAGAAGGATCGTCGGAGATCGAGTAATACTCGCCACGACACCCACAGACTGCGTGGGACGAGAATGATCCAGAAGGGTATCCCACTGCAAAGTGAACAGTTAAACACTGGTTAGTCCCGATTATAAAAGAAAATTGAACTCATCTTACAAATAGTTAAGATAGAGTCATTGCCTTATAAAGGGTGAGACGATTTGGTCACATTGTGCAATTACAACACAGGGTATGTCAACAACATATCCCTGCCTTATAAAGCGCAATGTAGCGTCAAATCGCCCCCTTTAATTTTGAGATATGGTTTTGACCAAGCAAAACATATCTTTGAAGCGTCGATCCTCACCAACGAGAATCAAGGCTCTTCCCGATTGCCTCGCCAAGGAGAACAACGTGGGGTAAAAATGGATCAATTTGCAAATTTTCAAGAAAAGAGGGGTTAATTTGCAAAATTCCTAAATATGCCAAAAGCGTCGATCCTCACCAACGAGAATCAAGGATCTTCCCGATTGCCTCGCCAAGGAGAACAACGTGGGGTAAAAAGGATCAATTTACAAATTTTTAAGAGAAAAAGGGCTAATTTGTAAATTTCCAAATGCTGCCAAAAATAGCTCACCAGCATAGGAGGGAGGCGCGCCATCAGCCGACATAGCAGGGGAACAACCTCTCGAAGCACGCGACATGACAAGCTGCAAAATAAATTAGAAGAGGTCAGATCTAGAAAAAAAAATCATTTTTTTTATTATTAGATCAACCCCCCCTGAAAGATTAACTCGAGGCGTCAAATCACATTCTCAACCCTCACATATGATCCTACAAATGCCTAAATTAAAATTGAGCATGAAAAAGATCATAATTGTGGAAGATTTACCTGAAGAAAGCCTCGAGATCCAACGAAGATGAGACCTTTTTGGAAACTCTCAGCACGCGCTCGAGGGGCCTAAAAGAAATTCTAAAGATGGAATTTTTGGGGAGGTTTCTCAGTCAAAGATCCAAAGGAAGACTAGATCTAAGACAAAGATCAAATTTTGGCGAAAAACGGATGCTCGACGGAAGAAAAAATCAAGAGGGGAGGGGAGATTTTCGGCCGGCCCTAGAGAGGAGGAAGAAAAGAAAAAAAAGAGAAAAATCCCTCTTTTATAGCCTTAAACCAGATCTGGTTGAACCAGACCAGACCGGGCTGGACCAGACCAAGCCAAATTGGAACAGACTGAGTCAGAATGAGCCCGAATTGAGTCTGAATGGGCCAAATTGAGCCAGATTGAACCTGGCTGGACCTGACCGAGCCAGAGTGGACCAGATTGAGCCAGAATGAGCTAGAGTAGACCAGACTGAGCCAGAATGAGTCAGATTGAACCAGTTTGGACCAATTCCGAACCAGTTTGAGCCAAATTCGAACCAGAATTCGAATTGGAGTTGAATTAAGCATTGAAATGATTTCAGATCAACCTACGGTTCAGTTCCTCACCTATTTAATCCCTCTCTCACATATTTGGAAGAGTTGGAAAGATGTTTGAGCCCAAATAATGCCTTTCTGGTACATTTTTTGGGCCGGTTCAGATTATTCGAACCTAAAAGAATACTCCAATAAGGTATACGAGTATAAACTATTCCCTATTTTTATTGAGAAGTTCCTGGAGAGTATTCTTCTAAAAATATTCTTAAGGATAACTCAATAACACGACGCCGGACAACGCGTCGCAAATGAAGACTCTGCGCCAACAATCGAGCGTTAGTTGTACGTCAAACCAACCAGCACAAGCTAAAAGATTGAAAAATCAGGAATCGACTTCAAGTGTAAATTTCGACGACGGTCAGACAATAAATGCAGCACCGGAATCTTTACAAGCATTCGACAAAGCACCGAATAGCCTGAAGGAGTGAAGGAATACAGAACGAAAGTCGTTCCAGGTCCCGTTACACCAACAAAGGGTAAGGGACAATCATATCCAAAATATCCCAGACTCCTCTATAAAAGAATGAGGCTGGAACATTTTGGAGGGGGTATCTGTAGGCGTGTAAAATTGCCTATAGGTCCCTTAGCTTAGCTCGGCATGATGATTCGACAAATCAATGGACGTTCGAGCGACGAAACGAACTAAAGAGGCTACGAAGCTAACGAACCGCACGTGAACAACGTCAATGGTTCGGGGAGTCAACGAGTCATCCAACAAAG
>BQKN01059157.1:0-12534 GCA_022839385.1 Asparagus kiusianus | reverse complement strand
TCAAGAGAGTTGTAATCTTAACTTCTTTGTTATTTGATTCATTGTAACGGCTGAAGTTTTAATGAAATCAGTAATGAAGGCAACTTTCTCTGAAAACAACAACAAGATCAAGCTCCTACCTATCGCAAATCAGGAGGAAGCTGAAAATACTTTGGATTCAAAGTATTATGCATACCACAGGAGGATCCTTCATCCCACCAAGGCTTACTTCGCTCTCAAAAATAGCATCCAAGTCTTGGTTGAAGCCGGCATCATAACGTTGGAATAAGCCATATGAGAACGTCTCACTCCGAAGAGTATACAAGTATAAACTACTTCTCCATATACTCCAACAGAGTACATGAGTATAAACTGGTTCCCCTGCCTCCGAAGAGTATACGAGTATAAACTGCTTCTCAATCCTCCGATGAGTATAAGAGGTTAAACTGCTTCTCCGTGATCCTCTAACAGGTGCATAAGGTTAAACTGCTCCCTACATACTCTAATAGGTATATGAATCTAAACTATTTCCTACCCTTGACGGAAAGTTCCTATAGATTTTTTTCTTAAGGATAACCCGATCATGCAGCTGAGTTCAATGTTAGACCCAGTTTCGTAAGAAAAGCTGGGGGTGGATAATTCATGTAACAGGAAGGTCCCGGAAGAATGCTATATGGTGTATTCTTAGGGATAACCCGCTCACTACAAAAAAAGTGATGAATAAGAAACTCCCACTTGGACTCTGAATGCTTCCAAGAGTGAAACGCATCCAATTGTCGTAATCAATTTCACCAAATTCCAAGTACTCTTTTATTGAGACGAGATTCGATCACTTCGTCGGATCAATCTTCCCTCACAAAACACTCCCACTATTGTTTGATGATTCACAATCTTCCACCATAAAATTCCTCACTGATCAAATTAATTAACGGTGAGTTCACTAAAATTCTTTCTGGTTTAATTCACTTAAACTCCTATTATGTCTGTGCACTCAGCACTCCCATTGTTAGAGTCCAGATATAATACTTGGAATTTTAGTCTGTTGATCTTTAACAATTGTTAAACCCCTTTGTGTTAAGATCTTATCACTTGACACCAAGAATCCCTACTGAGTGATTTGTACAAGTCAATACTCCCACTGTGATTTGTACTCCCACTCCTACTTGGTCAAACCTTTAAACAGTTAGGACCACAATCAAAATCCCTTCTCGATTCTTTCCATGAACGAGAGGTCTACAAATTGAACAATCAAACCTTTAAACAGTTAGGATCATCTCAAACCCCTATTTGGTCAAACCTTCCTACAGTTAGGGTCAAAGGCAAAATATCCTCTTAATTCTTCCATGAATGAGAGGTCCACTTTTAAATCGAGTGATCAAACCTTCCTACAGTTAAGGTCGCCTTAAACTCCTACTTGGTTAAACATTCCTATAATTAGGGTCAAAACCACAATTCACTCTCGATAAACGAGAAATTCACCTTTAGTTTGGTAATCAAACCTTTCGACAGTTAGGATTATCTGAATCTTTTCAATTCTCAGAGTGGAGATCGCACTCTTAGTTTCACTCTTCAGATTCTCGAATTGGAGATCCTACTTAAGTTTCCTTTGTAACTGGAGATAAAATATAAAACTATTCCTTTCCAGTATTAGATTCGTCTTCGCCCCAAGAGAAGACACTGTTTTGTTCAAATCTCAAAATTCGTGCCTTACACACGCGGGGAATTTTATCCTGAAGCCTAAGTAGGGATAAGTCAACGCCTAACACGCGTTACCGGTTTAGTCTTTCACTGATTGAAAAAGACACTAGAATCCAAGTCTGGGGAATTTTATCCCGAAACCTAAGAAGGGATAAGTTAGCGCCTAACACGTGTTGCCGGCTTAGTCTTTCACCGAGTGAAAAAGATACTAGAATTCAAGTCTGAGGGAATTTATCTCGATCCCTGAATAGAGATAAGTCGGCATCTGATACATGTCGCCGGTTAGCCTATTCCCGTAACAATGGTGAAATCTACGTATTTAATATTATAGCACTAAGAGAGTTAACTCTCTTAGCACAATGTTACATGCGGAATAGACTTAAACAATCCGCATGCAAGTTCGATTGAAACGGTAATCGGTAAATGCGCGTCAAATCCGCTGATGGTTGAGGATTTGCCAAAAATCCTAAGTCTACGTCTAACACGCGTTGTCGGGTAGTCTATTCCCAAAAGAAAAATAAAGTCTTTGTATTCAATACCGTAGCACTAAAAGAGTTGGCTCTTTTAGCACAACGTTACATGTAGAACGGACTTAAACAATCTGTATGCTAGCCCGACTCAAACAGCAGTCGGTAAAGGCTCATCAAACCCGTTGATGGCTGAGGGTTTGCAAAAGATCCTATAAGCGTGAGAGTCATTGACGCACCAGCTCTATTAGTGGGTCTCGTGATTTAAGGATCCAACAACTTTAGGATAAAATCCATACACGCAGATGAATTAGCTTTAATAGTTGGTCCTACAACCCCAATATTTGGGACCGCCACGCTCCAATGCCTTAAGAGCTTAAACTATATAGACTCTAATAAACGTACGAGTATAAACTATGTTAACGCCAGTCAATGTATTACAGCAAAGGTCAACGCCGGACAACACATTACAACAAAGGTCGACGTCGGACAATGCGTTACAGTAAAGGTCGATGCCGGTCAACGCATCGACAATTTTGCCAAAATAAGGCTAAGGAAAAATTTTGGGTTAAAGGATGATTTTAGAGAGTTCAATTGCAATTCAGACATGAATTCCTGACGAAGACGGTCAGGTCAACGTCAAATCAATGACTATAGCTAAGTTCAGAGATTTACACACTAACTCTAGTTCAAGATTTCGACAACGGTCAGACGATAAACGTAGTACCGGAAGAATTTCATCTACGTGATAAAATACTGAGTAAACTAAAAGCTGAAGAAGTCAAGAATTAAAACCATCAATAGGTCCTGCTATGCGATCTCCTCAATAAAATACTGAAGAGGTTGAAGACAGGGCCTATCTTATCCAAAGTATTACAGACTTCTCTATAAAAGAATGAGTCTGAAACACTTTGGAGGGGATATTTGTAGGCGTCTAAAAATGCCTATAAGTATCCGCACACAGCTCGAGACAAAAAAAAGACAATGAATGTTATCATTTGAGTCAAAGAGGATCGTCCGAAGCCGTAAAGAGGCTGACGAGCACACGAAGCAAGTCAGTGAAGCATACAAGTCAACTGAATGTCAAAATACGCAAAACGACACAAAAACCTCTAAAAAAAGCTCAAAAACCATGCAGCACGCGGGTCACCACCTGGTGACCCGCACGTGGACTGACCTACGGCCATAAATGCCTACGTGCCCAAAAACACGTATTTTGATGGTTCTTTCAGGATTTCTTCATTCCAAAGGTTCCCAATGCCTTGATGTTATCTCTATACATGGGTAGGCCGTTATTGACTGAAGATAAGGTTAAATCTCTCATTCTCATCCAAATAACTGTATCCGGGATCCTATAAATACAAGCCTAGGGCCTCCTTTCAGGGGGCGAACTATTATCAAGATGAGGAGGTGCTGCTAGATAAAAGAGTCAAGGAGCATAAAATTTTAAAGGGGGTTAGCTAGATCCCGGCGAACTTTGACATAAGGAAGGAGTCTTTCAAAGGATCTGAAGCCCCGTCTCCCCTTTCCTTGAGATTAGGCTTGGTCTTAATCTCGAGAAGAGTACTGATTTTGGTTGGTCGATATCAGTACTTTAGCGAATACTTTCTTGGTAAAGTAGGAGCTTTAATGGTAAAAAAATCCGATCTGTAGGTGGTCCACGGATAAATCCCGACACATGCAAAGATCCCACACAAATAGAGACTAATAAATAGGAAATGTGTGTTGTTTGAAGGAGATTGTAATTTTTATTTTCATTGTGTAAAGGTCTTATTAAAAGACCAATCTTTTTTTTGAACTCGTTGTTATGATTAAAGTTGTAACAAGTTATACAATAAAGAAAATAATTTCTAAACCAAACACACCTCACTATCAAGCACAAAATTTGTGAGGACACTAGGTTGTTTGGGGAGAAAGTTGTTATCTTCATTGATGTAGTCATTACAACTTCAAACGTTACAATGAAAATAAAAGTTAGTCTTTTTATAAGACCCTTACATAATGAAAATAAAAGAAAGTACAACTATCGTCAAACAGCGCAACGAGTGTTTATCGCCCGCTGCTTGCGTGAGATCTTAGCCTGTAACGGGGATGTTGATGTCCGTGGACCACCAAACGACTAGATCAGATCCGAAGTTTCGTTGATTCGTGAAGGAATCAAGAAGCTGAAGCAATTATCTCGGCAACAGCGAGATAATCACTCTTCTCGAGATCACCGTAACGGGGCAATCTCAAGGCTAAGAACCGGGAAGTGTAGATCTGACGAGCTCCTCTTCTTTATGCTAAGAACTCAATCCGATCTCCTCCTCTCTTCTAAAATTCATGCTCCTTTAGTATTCAGTTCAGTAGGGCTTCGCCAACGCTCAAGAATTCTAGATCTGAAAAAATAAAGGCCCTGTGGCTGTATTTATAGGCTTCGGGAGCTTTATTTTCGGATAAGAATGGTTGATTCACTCTTATCCTTAGTTGTAACCACTTAACCACATTCTTGGGTGATATTTTATCAGTTGGAACAAATCCAGGTGGTTAACGGTCGAAAAACGGCTCAAAATAGCCAAAAACAGATTTTCGGAGCTGCGGATACCCGTGGGTGTCTCGGCCATGCTTTGGCCGAGATACCATTTGGTGTCTCAGCCTTACTTTGGCCGAGACACCATTTGGTGTCTCAGTATGGTATCTCGGTATGGTGTCTCGGCCAAGCATTGGCCGAGACACCACTTGGTGTCTTGGCCAAACTTTGGCCTGAACTTGGTTTCACGTATTCCGTCTATTTCCACCGTATCTTTATCGTCCAAACTCGGAATTATGTGGTTCAAAGTGCGTCAGAAAGCTAACGAGGAGATCAATAAGCTCCCATGGTTGCATATGTGAAGTAGATGGGATACGAGGGGTGCTTTATATTTCGTAAATGACGCGGAATTCTCGGTCCATTCGTGCTTCCGTTATTCCGAAGTTTTGCTGCTTCACATGGTTTGTCGACTCACTTCATGCGCTTGCCATCGTCAAATGAGATTCTATGACTCGGATAGCAACGTTCATCATCTTCTCTTTGTTTCGAGCCATGTGCGGGGACCTATAAGCAAATTTTGACGCATACAGATACCCCCTCCAAACTGTTTCAGTCTCGTTTCTTTTATAAAGGAGCCTGAAATACTTTGGATGTGATCGGTCCAACCTTCAGTCGGTGTAAGAGAACCTGCAGTTAGCTTTGATTCTTAACTTCTTCGATTTTCAGTCTATTCAAAATTTTAACGAATAGCTAAAATTCTTCCGGCGTTGTGTTTATCGTATGGCCGCCGTCGAATTCTCGAATCAAAAACTGGTGTGTTAATTTTGGCTCGTGTCGTCGAGTTGACTTAGAACTGACTATCTTTGTTTTAATATATTGACTTAGGGATATGCATTGAACGGTGTTGTTTCGGATCGCCCGGCGTTGACTTTCATCGTAACGCTTTGACCAGCGTTGACCTAGGGTTACGCGTTGACCGACGTTGACCTTAGGGTTTCAGATCGCTAGGCGTTGACTTTCATTGCAACGCTTTGACCAGCGTTGACCTAGGGTTACACGTTGACCGGCTTTGACCTTAGGGTTTCGGATCGATCGCCGTTGATACAGTTTATACTCGTACGTTTGCTGGAGTATACATAGTTTAAGCTCTTAAGGTATTGGAGCATGGCGGTCCCAAATGTTGAGGCTGCAGGACTAACTATTAAAGCTGATTCATCTGCATGTATGGATCTTATCCTGAGGTTGTTGGATGCTCAAGTCATGAGACCAACTAATAAAGCTGATACATTAATGAATCTTGCATTTATAAGATTTGTGGCAAATCCTCAGCCATCAACGGGTTTTATTAGCCTTTACCGAGGAGCCGGGCTAACGCGCAGATTGCATAAGTCCGTTCTGCACGTAACGTTGTACTAAAAGAGTTAACTCTTTTAGTGCTACGATATTGAATACGTAGAGTTCGTCTTTCTTATGGGAATAGACTACCCGGTGATGTGTGTTAGACGTAGACTTAGGATTTTTGGCCAACCCCCAGCCATCATTGGATTTGACTTACCTTTACCAACTACCGTTTGAGTCGGGCTAGCATGTGAATTATTAAAACCTGTTTCACATGTGACGTTATGCTAAGAGAGCTAGTTCTCTTAGACTTGGTGCTATGATTTTGAATACATAGACTTTGTCTTTGTCACGGGAATAGACTACTCGGTAACGCGTGTTAGGCGTTGACTCATCCTTACTTAGGATTTAGGATAAAGGTCCCCAAACTTGTATTCTGGTGTCTTTTTCATTCAGTGAAAGACTAAACCGGTAATGCGTGTTAGGCGTTGACTTATCCCTACCTAGGCTTTAAGATAAAATTCCCCATGCATGTAAGGTACGGATTATGGTGTTATTAATAACAACCTATCATAATATCGAATATGTGAGCTTTTGTCCTTTTTTACAGCAAAAGACTAACCAACAACGCGTGTTAGGCACTGACTTATCCCTTCTTAGGCTTCGGGATAAACTTCCCTAGACTTGGATTCTGGTGTCTTGTTCAATCGGTGAAAGACTAAACCGACAACGCGTATTAGGCATTGACTTATCCCTACTTAGGATTCGGGATAAAATTTCTCATGCATGTAAGGTACGGATTATGGTGTTATTAATAACAACCTGCCATAATATCGTATATGTGAGCTTTTGTCCTTTTTTATGGCAAAAGACTAACTGGCAACACGTATTAGGCGCTGACTTATCCCTTCTTAGGCTTCGGAATAAACTTCCCCAGACTTGAATTTTGGTATCTTTTTCAATCGGTGAAAGACTAAACCGACAACGTGTATTAGGCGTTGACTTATCCCTATTTATGTTTTGGGATAAAATTCCCCGTGCATGGAAGGCACGGATTATGGTGCTATTAATAACAACCTGTCACAATATCGAATATGTAGGCTTTTATCCTTTTTTACGACAAAAGACTAACCGACAACGTGTGTTAGGCGCTGACTTATCCCTTCTTAGGCTTCGGGATAAACTTCCCCAGACTTGAATTTTGGTATCTTTTTTAATCGGTGAAAGACTAAACCGACAACGCGTGTTAGACGTTAACTTATCCCTACTTAGGCTTCGGGATAAAATTCCCCATGTGTGGAAGGCACGGATTATGGAGTTAAAGGATGGTATCTTCTCTTGGGGCAAAGACGAGCCTAAAATGAGAGAGGAAGAATTTTATATTCTATCTTCCAAAACTAAAGAGGAAGAATTTTATATTCTATCTCCAGTTGTAAGGAGACTCTAAGTGGGATCTCCACCTCGAGAATTTAAAGAGTAAAACTAAGAGTGTGATCTCCACTCCGAGAATCAAAAAGATTTGGATAATCCTAACTGTCGGGAGGTTTGATTACCGAACTAAAGGTGAATTTCTTATTTATTGAGAGTAAATTGTGGTTTTGGCCCTAACTGTTGGAAGGTTTGACCAAACGGGAGTTTGAGGTGACCCTAATTATAGGAAGGTTTGATCACTCGATTTGAAGGTGGACCTCTCGTTCATAGAAGGAATCGAGAGGAGATTTTGGCTTTGACCCTAACTGTAGGAAGGTTTGACCAAATAGGGAGTTTGAGCGATCCTAACTGTTTAAATATTTGATCATTCAATTTGCGGACCTCTCGTTCATAGAAAGAATCGAGAGAGGATTTTGGTTGTGGTCCTAACTGTTTAAAACTTTGACCAAGTAGACAGTGAGAGTGGGAGTACAAATCACAGTGGGAGTATTGACTTGTACCGATTACTCAGTGGGGGTTCTTGGTGTCAAGTGATGAGATCTTGACACAAAGGAAATTTGACAATCGTAATAGACCGTTCGAATTAAAATTTCCAATGCTATGTCAGGACTTTAATAGTGGGAGTTTAGTGTTTATCACTTTGTTTGTAATGACTGGGTTATCTCTAAGAATATTTCATGTAACATTCTTCCGGGAACTTCCTGTTACATGAATCATCCACCCCCAGTTTCCTTTGCAAAACTGGGTCTAACATTGTACTTAGTTGGATGATCGGGCTATCCTTAAGAATACCAGGCATGGCACTCTCCAGGAACTTCCCGGAAAGAAAGGAAACAGTTTAGACTCATATACCTATTGGAGTATGTAGGGAGTTGTTTAACCTCATATACCTGTTGGAGGATTGAGAAGCAGTTTATACTCATATACTCTTCGGAATGTCAGAAGGAGCAGTTTATACTCTTATACTTATCAGAGTCTTCATTCGACTTAATTGAGTGTTATGACGTCGGCTTCAACCAATGTTTGGATGCTATTCTTAAGAGCGAAGCAAGCCTTGGTGGGATGAATGATCCTCCTGTGGTATGCACAGTACTTTGGATCCGTAGTATTATCAGCTTCCTCCTGATTTGCGATAGGTGGTAGCTTGATTTTGTTGTTCTCAAAGAGGGATTCGAAGATAGCTGGAACGTCTTCGTCCTTGAAGGAGTACTCTTTTTGGAGTTTTGGACCTGAAGTCTTTTACTATCCCCGGGATTGTTGTTGTAACGTCTGATTAACATCAACAGCACCTACAGGGGCCTTCCCTTTACCACGGGAGACGAAGCTTGAATTTGGGGGGTTAGCCATCGGTTAGCTCCTCTTGGTCTTCTTCCTTCTGAGGAAGCGTTCAGCCCGCTCTCCGTGCATCTTTAACTCTTTCCAAGTATTGGACGGTGCTACTCCCATAACTTCCAAGATGTTAATAGAGAGGTTGTTGTGATAGGTTTGTAGGATGAAGTCCTCTATGATCGGATCTCGACAGTTTATCGCCTTATTCCGGAAGCGCTTGACGAAGTCGTCGATCGTCTCGTCATCTTCTTATTTCTCATCGAAGAGTGTCCTGATTGACACATTAGCGTTATCATCAAAGAAGTGAGTGAGGAACAGGTTCTCCTGGTTGTCCCAGCTATTGATGCTTCGAGGCTTGAGACATCGGTTCTAATCGAAGACGGGCCCGTGAAGGGTGCCAACGAATGACCGAACCATCAAGACTTCATTGCCGGAGATCATGCCCAAGTGGGACTTGAAGTAGATCAGATGTTGAGTGTGCGAGCCCTTCCCATCGAACTGTGTAAAGTTGATCAGGTTGAACTTTATCGGGTATGGGATCGACTCTCACTCTCTCGGGTAGGGACACGGAATGCCTGTCTTCTTCACCTCTCGGGCAGACATTAGAGCATTGATTTTGCTCTCGAGGTCTTTCATCTTTTCATCTCACTCGTATCCTTTCTTGGTCGATTTTGAGGAAGAACAATGGGGCCACCCCCAGTGTTTTCATCATTGGTGGGACCACCCCTGGCGTTGTTATTCTCAGTAGGGCCACCCCTAGTGTTTTGGTCAACGGGAGGGTTTTCTGTATCGAGGTGTTTGTCCGTGTCTGAATTGCCAGCTGCTTGGCTAACATTATTGCGACGACTGAATTCACCTAGCTGATTCGACAAAGCTCGGATTTGTTGGTCGTGCATTTGTCTCATCTCCTGCATAGTCATTTCCGTTTCGATTTTGAATGCTTCTTTCTGCTTGGCTAGAGCATCCTCAACCATTTTGGCTACTTCCTCGGTGTTAACCATAAACACTTCGCGAGATTGTCCTGAACTAGATACTATTTTGTCAGAAGCGACTGCAGAGTTGGCATCTGATGTTTTATCCTCCGAGAATAATCCTATATTCATCCTCTGATAGTCCCTATGTCTAGTAGTTCCCGTGCGTAACCGAGTTATACGTTAGGATACGTTCGAAAAATGACGGGGACTGAAACTTCGTGTTGACTTCCCTTTATCGACCATATTGATAGTGACTTCTGGGAGTTCGTCATCTTGTGCAGCTGATCTTTTTCTACGAAAACACCTTGACTTAGTTTTCAACGCTTCAGAGGAAAGTCTTTGGAATACCGAGACCCTCTGTGGAGCATTCTTGGGGAAACTACACGTTGATAATACTGCTCTGATGAGTTTGATGCACGGACAATGAAAGTCCGTCTCCCGGGTATCTCTCTTTCGAGATCTGTTTGTACCCCTAGCCTGATAGTACAACTCATCGGCATGATGACCGGAGCAATCTATCGTGTGTTGGCACGACTTCTTAGGTATAACGTTGTTGTCTGACGAACACGTTTCCTTCTGAGGATTTATCACCTTGTTGGCACTCTCAAGAGTCGCACGTTTTGAGCTACGCCTTCGTGAGTGTGGGACCTCAACGGGCTCTTGGACTTCGACTCATAATCCAATGCGGTCGGTTAATAGAATTTTCCCTTTATGAGAAGTCTCAGACTTGTTTGCAATGGCGAGTGCAACCCCCAGCTCGATGAGTTGCTCAGGGTTCATTCATCGTGCCTAAGTGTTCTTTGACTGGAGCTTTGCCTTGATCCTCGTACAAAGGACCTAGGCATTCCGCTATTACTTTCCTATCTCTAGATATGTCCATACTATCGCGGAGCTTCACCGGAGGTGCGGGATTAGAAGGAGCGAGATCTGAACTTGACGAAAGTTGGGAACCAGCTTTGGATCTGGAATCGAGCGAGTGACACGACTGGTGTCTCTTGTCGGGTAGAAGCACTGACTTGGCCTTCGGCACCCAAACCTGCTTAGATCTTGGTGGCCTTTTGAACACCTCTTCTTTTTATAATTCATGTGCTTTATACACAAGGATCCGGGCGTGTGCAAGAAGTGCGCGACGCTTCTGAATGCGCTCCTCAAGAGTGGAACGGTTCCATTTAACACGAACTCATTCGTTAGTAGGTGGTTAGGAGGAGGTTCTTGAAGCTTGCTGTAGCGATGGTTTAGCCCTTTGGCATCTCTTGGACTTCAGATCCGCTTAGTAGCGGAGCATATCCACTTGCTCCAAAGCCTTAGCGAATTGATGGGAAAGACGTTGACGACGCCTTTGACGAGCCCTCTTCGAATTTGGCACGCCTTCAACAATCAACTCCTTAATGGAGGCGGTGTCCGGATCTGTGTCTTTGGCTTCATCGAACGTCGTCGGGTCATCGCGAGGTGCAACTGCGGTAGCGGCAGTGGAGAAATCATCTTCTCGGGTCTTCGTGTCAGAAGACCAGTAGACTTTTCTAGATCTACGAGGAGAGGCAGATCTGGAGGAGGACAAGTATTCCTCAAACTTCTGATGGTCGAATTCAAATTCGACCTCTTCATTCACCAGGATCTTGATCGCTGGTTGCATCACGACAGCTTCGGCGGCGAAGCTGTTGGCTCCCACTATGGTCGCCAGCTTGTTTGGGGTGAAAGTTGATGTCTTTATTGATGTAGTCATTGCAACTTCAAACATTACAATGAAAATAAAAGTTAGTCTTTTTATAAGACCCTTACATAATGAAAATAAAAGAAAGTACAACTCTCGTCAAACAGCTCAACGAGTACTTATCGCCAGCTGCTTGCGTGGGATCTTGACCTGTGACGAGGATGTTGATGTCTGTAGACCACCAAATAATCATATCAGATCCGGAGTTTCGTTGATTCACGAAGGAATCAGGAAGCTGAAGCAATTATCTCGGCAACAGCGAGATAATCACTTTTCTCAAGATTACCACAACGGGGTAATCTCAAGGCTAAGGACCAGGAAGTGTAGATCTGACGAGCTCTTCTTCTTTATGCTGACGAACTCGATTCGATCTCCTCCTCTCTTTTGAAATTCATGCTCCTTCAGTCTTCAGTTCAGCAGGGCTTCGTCAATGCTCGAGAATTCTAAATCTGAAAAATAAAGCCCTGGGGCTGTATTTATAGGCTTCGGGAGCTCTGTTTTCGGATAAGAACGGTTGATTCACTCTTATCCTTAGTTGTAACCACTTAACTATGTTCTTGGGTGATATTTTATCAGTTAGAACAAATCCAGGTGGTTAACGGTCGAAAAACAACTCAAAATAGCTAAAAACAGATTTTCGGGGCTGCGGACACCCGTGGGTGTCTCGGTCATGCTTTGGCTTAGACACCATTTGGTGTCTCGGCCATGCTTTGGCCGAGACACCACTTGGTGTCTTGGCCAAACTTTGGCCTGAACTTGGTTTCACGCGTTCCGTCTGTTTCTGTCGTATCATCATCGTCCGAACTCGGAATTATGTGGTTCAAAATGTGTCGAAAAGCTAACGAGGAGATCAATAAGCTCCCATGGTTATATGTGAAGTAGACGGGACACGAGGGGTGCTTCATCTTTCATAAGTGACATGAAGTTCCCGGTCTATTTGTGCTTCCGTTATTCCGAAGTTCCGTTGCTTCGCATGGTTTGTCGACTCACTTCATGCGCTTGCCATCGTCAAATAAGCTTTTGTGACTCGGATAGCGACGATCATCATCTTCTCTCTGTTTCGAGCCACATGCAGGGACCTATAGGTAATTTTTGACG
>BQKN01059156.1:0-26385 GCA_022839385.1 Asparagus kiusianus | reverse complement strand
TTCCAACTTTGCTATGTGCTAAGAGGAAGCATTTATGGCAGGAAGAGGCGGGATCTATGTGCACCCAACTAAGAGATCTGAATGCTTGCGCAGAGAATTCACTCTGAGCAGCGATGAAGTGGAGGATGAAAATGTTCGCCGGAATGGTCATCTCCTTAGCGAGATCTTTTTTCTCAATCCTATCGGGTCTCAAGTCCTTAATTTGTCCATCGCTCCTCACAAAATGAACATGTTGATCAGCAAAGGTCCCGAGGGATATATTCTCCTTCTCCTTGACAATATCAAAACTCAAATTCCTGAGGTAGTTGACGCTCAAAAAATAGGAGAGCGGATCCATTCGCTTCGTGTTCGGCAGGAAGAGGAAACGATCGTCAAACCTCCGCAGCAGTTTGGAGTTTTCTACTGTATAAATTGGTCATCCACTTCTATGTGATCTCCAAAAAGGAATGTCGGTTTTACAAACTGGTCATTCCCTGCTGACGTCTCAATGTCCATGTTTGTGACCAAGGCTATAAGAGTGGATGGTCTGGCGTCGTTGATCTTGTACGCTCGTTCTAGACCTTGAAGAGTGCATAGTTGAGGTTCTTCACGAAAACCAAAAGCTACACTATTATCTGGACCACCGGTATACCCGAAGTGATACTCAAAGGAAATTGGTACATCGGGGAAAAACACTGCAAAATAAAAAGCAGAAGTTATTAGTTGAAACATATGCAGCTTGTAAAAGTCCAAAGGACAAAAGCCAAACGCAGAGGTCGAAACTTGCGTTTCGATTTCAAAACGCTGGGGTCGAAACCCGCGTTACAATTTCAGAACGCAGAAGTCAACCATGTGTTCTAAATTTAAAACGCAAGGGTAGCCCTGCGTTTCAGATTCCGAACGCAGAGATCAAGACCTGCGCAAGCGCCATTCTTACGTTTCATAACCAATGCAGAGGCCCACCTCTGCATTTCAACCAAAGAAGAACAAGTCCTCCTTGTCGTCATCAACTCAGAACCCATCTAGGGTTTCGAAAGAACCTATCGAAACAAGTTGCAGTGATCCTCACTTACCATAGCAGGCATGTACTCCCGACGGTATCGGCGGCGGCGACGTGGTTGCGGAACCGGGAACACCGTCGGTGTCCTTAATCGGCAATGTTTCAGAGGTCGATGCTTCAGTCTTTCTCAGAAGAGAACTGGATCTCGTGGACGCCATTGTCGTTGATGACAGGAGAAAAGTCAGAAAATCATCAGAGATTTCAAAAAAGCTTGAAGACAACGAAGATTTTCGTTCAGGAATCAAGATGAGAATTAAAGAGTTAAGTAACTCTTGATTTGACCCAAGCGGTCTGTTCATACAACAGCCAAGCTGTTAAATGCAGCACAGGATTCTAGGAGAACCCCGCCCAAACGTGATTTTCGTATTATCAGATACAGTCGTTTAGACTTCGGTTAAACGCAAAGTTTGTTTTTTGCGTTCCAAATTCCAAACGCAGAGCTCACCCCCACATTCAAAATCCCAAATGCTAGGTCTCGACCCTCGTTGCAAGTATTTTTAACGTAGATTCCAGCTCCGCATTTCACTCTAAACGCAGACGTCACTTTTGCGCTCCAATTTCAAAGCGAGGGGTTCACCCCTAAGTTTTTAAACCTTAAACGTGGATACCATCCTCGCGTTTCCAACATGGCACTTACTCTCATGTAAGTCATGTATCATGAACTCTTTTGACAGAGTGTTGACAAAACCTCTGCGCATCCCCAACAGGGTCCAAGCTAAATCAGTTGACAAAGTCCCCCCAATATCGTTAAGTTAACATTACACTTCAGATGATCATCATCCTCATAGGGTTTGAACTCAGCTTGCATCACTCCTAATGAGACAAACATTTCCTCAGTCAAAACATTTCCTCATGCATTTGCACTCGTTGCTGTAGGTTTCCTGGCACGCGGCTTAGAAGCGGTTTTCTTAGAGGCCATCAGATTCGTGAGTGGGAAGTTTGCCGAAGATTTGAACGAAGATCTTCGTTGAGTTCGCCAGAGAGGAATAGAAGAGTCAGATGACCCTCGATTCGAGCATGGCGGCCTATTTATAGACAACTATGAGCTGTCAAATCGGGACGGGATTTTAGGTAAAAATTTCACCCAAAACGTGACCTCAGCGTTCACATTGAGTCGGTTGGACTCCCAGATGTCGAAGTTACATGCACGTCTCAGTGACCAGGCGCCGATCTCACCTCTGCGTCTCATCATCCAAACGCTGAGTCCATCTCTGCGTTCTAAATCCCAAACGCAAAGGACCACCTCTGCGTTCCAAAAGCAGAATCATGACACTCGCCTTTATGTGAGTCTTGTTCAGTAAATTTCTGCAACCAGGTTCATGATGCCTTCGAAACGGATGTAGTGAACAATCACTTAATAAATCTCAATCTAATTTTAGGATCCAAAATATTCCGAAAATTCGTTCCAGTCGACCGCGAACTTTCAAAAACTTTAGAGGGGGTTATGTAGGCTATCTAAAAAAAATTACTGTAGATAGCTGAATCCCATCAAACACTGATGATGGAAGTTGCAACCTGACAATTTTCGCGTCCCCAATCCAATGATGAAAGTTAAAATCAGACGACTTTCACGTTAGCAGATGAATGCTACAATTGGAAAATTTTCACGACGATCGTCACGACAACCGATGGAAGTTCTGATTCAATAGTCTTTACACTCAACAGCGGGAGTTACAATCTGACGACTCTCACATTTCAAAGAGTCAAGACAAAGATGACAAGATGACGAACTTTGCAACGCTTTAACAAAAAGAGACTACAAGTCAACGGTCTCTTCACCTCAAGACGCAAAGCTCATCTCTGCGTCTCAACAACAAAACACAGAACTCACATTTGCGTTCTAAGAACAGAATGCTGAAGCGACTGCTGTGTTCCAGCCACAAACGCAGAACCCAACTCTGCGTCCTAGACACAAAGTTCACGCCCAGAACGCCAGATTGGCGTTTGACTCGTTCAAACACGAATTGAACGGTTCCAAAACCGTTTTCCACGATCTGAGGGGATCATAACCCCACTTAGGAGCGAATTAAGGGGCGATTACACCCCTTAATTCCCCATAAATAGCAACAAACTCAACTGAGTTTAGGATCGATCTTTTTTTAGATCATCAGAGATCTTTTGGCAGATCGGGGATCTTCTTCAATCAGCTTGAGATCGGCAAACTTCGGATCTTTGGAGCTTTCCTCGAAGCTTTCTTGTCTTGGTTTGTGAACCATTTTGGTTAATTAACTCTTTTACAGAGTTCTCAAACTCGTTTAGTGTTCCTAACTCTTCTAGAGTTTTCAACTTGCTCGTCAAGTTCTTCTAAACTCGTTTAGAGTTTTAAAACTTGCCTTGCAAGTTCTCCTTAACGTTAATCCAAGAGGACGACACCGTAGCCCACGAGGTGAAGTGTTCGGATCGTCAATGGGATACAAGGATCTGAAATCCCATCGACACCGAGAAGAACCCAGATTAAACAAAGGGAAGGATATCCGTCGATCCATTCTCTCTTTTGTAAATTGGGACACCGATCGAGAAGAGTTGTAATTTCTTTTTCTAAGACGGTTAGAGAGAGATTACATTGAGAGAGCTGTATTCATTCTTTTTCTAAGTCTGTTAGAGAGAATAATACAAATTTTATTCTCAATTTTCTTCCTCAATTTTCCCAACAAACAGCGGTCAATAGGTGAATTTTAAGCTGATATGATCGCTGATCAGAGTCAAGCAGATGCAAAGCTCAAGTCTCTTGAAAAACATCTGCAAGATGTAAGTTATGCTTTACTGCTTCTCTTGAACTATCACAATTTTTATTGGAGGCAAATCTGAGCAATTACACTGTTATCTGAGGGAAACCCAACATAATTTCTAGTTTTTTTCTAAATAAGAAGCCTTGGTCACATAGGTATAAAAATATCTAATGTTTCTAACTATCTAATGCCGATCCGCTTTTTGGTTAGCCGTGTCACCTAGTGAAGATGGCCATGCATTGTAGATCCTGAGTACATACACTGATACACATACTATAATGAACACTATTCGAGCTCCATTATGCGTGTGCAATGCTTGTTTGACAACAATGCTCCGTGGACCGAATATGGGTACCATGTTGGAGACATCTAGCCATGCTGAATCTAGAACTTCTGTTTTTCAGGTTTAGGATGCAAGTGTGTACTATTTCTCTAGTTGGACTGGTTATTTGATAGGCCAACGAGATGTATACGGAGCATTGTTAGATGATGTATTATTTCTATTCAATGTAGAGATGTATACGGACCATTTTTCAAACCGTTTAGAGAATCACTATCTTTTGCATTTGGGCTCCCAGCTAAATTTCTACCCAATGATGTATTATTTCTATTCAATTTATGTTCCTTGATTGTTGTTTAATGATGAAAAATGGTCCAGCTTTTGTGGTCCTACCCCATGTTAGATGGGAGGTCTGCATGTGTCCCATGAGATGACTCTGGATTTCAAATATAAGTTGATATAAGGCAGGGATCCAGGCCTGATTCACATAATATAGTAGCATGCCAGCAATTAGCTTTACATCTTTGGATGGTGTTTCAAGCAGCTAGTTGTATTTCTTTGTATCATAGTGATCTAAAAAAGTGTACTCATCTTTTTTTAATTGTGAAGGGTTTTCATGAAAGCAGAATGGGAAGACAGTTGGTTAGTGTTTATGGTCAACAAGATGAGTATTCAAAAGAAGAAATAATAGATGCTGTTGAGAAGTGCATGAAAAAGTATGCTGACAATCTATTGCGCCATCTTGATGGGATCAGTGGACGGTTGTCACAACTGGAGATATATTGCTACAAACTCGAGCGGTCAATAGGTGAATTTCAAGCTGATATGATCCGGGATCAGAGTCAAGCAGATACAAAGCTCAAGTCTCTTGAAAAACATCTGCAAGAAGTAAGTTATGCTTTGCTGCTTCTCTTGAACTATCACAATTTTTATTGGAGGCAAATCTGAGTAATTACACTATTATCTGAGGGAATCTCAGCATAATTTCTAGTTTTTTTTCTAAATAAGAAGCCTTAGTCACATAGGTATAAAAATATCTAATGTTTCTAACTATCTAATGCTGATCCGCTTTTTGGTTAGCCGTGTCACCTAGTGAAGATGCCCATGCATTGTAGATCCTGAGTACATACACTGATACACATAACACATACTATAATGAACACTATTCGAGCTCCATTACGCGTGTGCAATGCTTGTTTGACAACAATGCTCCATGGACCGAATATGGGTACCATGTTGGAGACATCTAGCCATGCCGAATCTAGAACTTCTGTTTTCAGGTTTAGGATGCAAGTGTGTACTTTTTCTCTAGTTGGGACTGGTTATTTGATAGGCTAACGAGATTTATACATCATCATAGTCTCATACGATCTTGATTAGGCCAATTTTGAGTTGAATTTGTTAAAACTAATTGATTAATTTTATTCCAAATTAGGTCAATGTAGGAGCATGCTTCCTATTGCCCTTGAAATCACTCTTACAGTTTTTCCTTTCACTTTTCTTTGGTAAATGAATAAATTTCATTACCAATGAGCGTTATACAGGACTAAGGCATTGTAAGTTTAACAAAATCCCCTTGGGGAATCACAACTTAATATAAAAAACTACTCATAAAAGCACTATACAAAGAACTCATGACGAGTCAAGCTAACATCTAAAAACCCCTGGAACAGGCCTATGCAAAATTGAAGTGAGAATACATGTCTTAATATGTTTTCGCTTTTCTTTCTTATTCAATATTTTCTGTTGTCTTCTTGTGCTTGCACTCGAACATTGACTATTGCATACGAATGGCGAGATATCTTCACAGTGAATGGGTCGGTTTATTTCAATTTTCTCTGATGTTTACTGTTGTATTGCCAACATTGCATTCAACTAGCGAAGGAGAAAGGGTTAGGTGTGGTATTTAATTTATGTTACTGAGTGTTGGTTTGGTTTGGACCAAACGCATATTTGGCAGATTTGGCCAGAGGGACTTGGATTGGACCCAAGGAATGTTTTGGTCTTTAGCTACTCCACTATAAGGAACAAATCATGATGATCTAGTTCCATTTAACATGGTTCCATATTGCACCTTAGACAACATGGCCCCAGCAGTCACTGTATCTGATCAAAGTCATAGAGAAGTTAATATGTATTTGTATCTCTCACCTACAAAATAAAATTTCTTTGCTTTCCTTTTTTTTCATCTTCCACATCCAGTTTTTAGTATTGTCAGTTTATGACCTTGTTTATAGTCATGCGGAACACATGAATGATATTTGGTGAATATGATTTGGATTTGGATCCTTTACTGCCACCTTTGGAGTGAATATAATAAATTGCATGATATTCCTTTTTTTTCTTTGATAATCTTCATCCTAAAATATCCAACCTTAATGCTTCTGCTTGCTTTTTTTTAATTTGTTCTTAGATTTCATGTTGTATTTTTCAATAAACAGCAATGCACACTGCTGAACATAAAATCTGTCAGTCCTCTTATATATCAAACTCAATAATGCCCATTTATTTACAGAGGAAACCGATTTCCTTCCCTAATTACTTAGTTTATCAAACATGATAAGAATGCTCGCCACAGAAACCTCAAAATTCTTCTTGGTTATATCAGGTCCACAGGTCCATTCAAATTCTCAGAGACAAACAAGAGCTTGCCGAAACTCAGAAGGAGTTGACCAGACTTCAGCTAGCGCCCAGGGAATCTGCCTGTACTACCAAGTATCAAAACAACGAAGACACCATCTCATCATCGTCAGTTCCTGAGCCCAAAAGGCACGATGACACACCAAAAGTTCCCAGTCAGCACTTAGCCCTTGCTTTGCCCACCCAGATCCCAGTATCATCCTGTCTTCCCACTAGAACTCCTGAAATGAATCAGCTTCCAATTCAGCAGCAGCAGCAGCCACCTGCTCTTGCCCCTCCACATAATCATTACACACCACAGCAACCAGCCCCCTTTTATTCTCAGCAGAGCCAGGCCTTGCAGCCTGAAACACAAGCACAGTACATACAACCGAGAGCTCAAATTCAGGAACCAAGCCAAGCACCACCACCACAACATCAGCCTCACATAGCAAATCAGCCCCAAAATCCACAGCCATTCCCTCAATACCAGCAGCAGCATTGGCCTCAGCCATCTCCCCAGCAGCTCACCCAACAGGCTATGGCACCAACTCAACCACCAACTTCACAATCCCAACTTGCTCGACCTCAAACACCACCCAGTTATATCCCATACACCCATCAGCCCAATAATCATGAAACCTTTGCACATTCAACAGTTCCTCAATCTGGAGTTAACCAAAGTTCTTTTGGAATGCCTTCAACCAAGCCCATTGGTTATGCGAGTGCTTCACCTTACGCACCACAGCCTAATGTACAGGGCTATAACACTGTCTACAGTTCGGATGGAAGCAGAGTTCAGGCGTATCAAAGAGGAAACTATCCACCCCCAAGCAATGTTTCGGGCATGCAGAACCAACAGCTGCTTCCTGGAAACAGTAGCGGTTTTCATGTGCGAAGCCATCCTTATATGGACATGATTGAGAAAGCTGTGAGTATGGGATATCCAAGGGATCAGGTCGTCGGTGTTGTAAATAGGATGGCAGAGAGCGGGCAGCCTGTGGACTTTAACGCGCTGCTCGATAGGTTGAACTCTGGTCCTGCTGCTGGAGGATCGAGGTGGTGATAATTTCGTACTTCTGTCCTGTCTTTAGTAAAGCAGTCATGCTAGAGTAAGTCCAATGTATTCATGTATATATGGAGTATGCGTGAGTTTTATGATAGTTTGGTGTTCCCACTTCCCATAAATGAGATTTGTGAAGTGAAACTGGATCTTGCTTGAGAACATGAATTATGTGTCTGGGAATGGGTTTCGTCTTGTTATTGGAGCCTTGAGATACCAAGTTAAAGGGTAAAAAACATATTGGCTTAATTATGTTGTAATAATTTTCAGCAGGGTGTCACGCATATCCTATATTTTGGATGAAATAGGCTGCAGATAAATATTCACCAACAGTATTGAGCTATGCGGATGGAGCAAAGAGGTAATGCTAGGGTTTCGTAGCTTAACATTTTTTTTATCTAGTAGCAGCTAATATCAAATTCTTCAAACTTGTGGTTTCCGAATCCAGTTATTCCAACTTACAGCTTACATTGTTGTTAATGTTCTTGCAAAGGTTTTTTCTTCTTTTGTAGAGCGATAAAGCTCATATTCTTCACGAGGCAAAATCCCGGAACATAACATTAAAAAATTGACAACTTAGAACGCGAAGAATTATTATAGTTCGGGTAAGCGTATAGTATAGGGAATTCAAAATTTTTAATTTCTTAAAATCAATGGTATCAATTTATAAACCATTATCTCCCTCACATTGGAAAAGGATACAAAGTAATGTTACATTCAACTACTTGTTAGTGAGGAACCAAAAATGATTTGATGAAACTCCAGTATACTTTTACATTGAATGTTACACAACATTACATTCTCCCGAGCAAGGATTTGTCTTCTCCACAATAGATACCTGCTGATCTCACCATTCAACTTCATCAACTTTGCGAGCAACTCCAGAAAGCAATTTAAAATATATATATCAGTATCTACGACTCCAATTTCTTGGGAGACTTCTGCTGAATCTATCATCATCTGCTGGAAACGACTTTTTACGTTTCTTCTTAATATCTACTTCTCTACTGCCAAACCCATTTTCTCCATTTCCTCTTTTTGATGATTCCACACTGTAGTCCCCTTTCTTAAATCTCCGTTCCGCTTTCGAGGCCCTCCTTTTTGCACTATCATCATTGGCTACTATTTTTTCTCTTGGCAGAGGTTCTTCATCTACTAATTGCCAGTTGTATATGACACTATCTTCATTCCCAAATTGCTGAGATAAAGGTTCATCCGCACCAGGAAGCAAGTTAGCAAATGTGAGTTCCCCATTGCTTCCACCCTTTCGATCTAGGAGCACCGGGTCCGGTCTGATTATGGTTCCGAGTATGCTTTTCCGTGAGCCCAAGCCGATGATGGTTTTTGCATCGGTCAGTAATGAGTAAGCCATTGAAAAGGCTGATCTCACCTAATGAAATAGAGGGCGAATAAAGAAGGCAGAAAGAAGAGTTGAGAAATAGAAATGTATGTCCACATATTAGTACTTTTCTCTGGGGGGCACGACATTAAAAAAAAAAAATCCTATGCCAGAGATAAAAACAGCATTTGAAAAACCAGATAACAACTAAACTAGATATAAAACTTGACTCGGGACTGAGATTATTTTGCACCAGAATCACTTAACAGGGCAGGTCAGATTTGGATTTTGAAAAATTAAATCAAATTGGATGCAAGATGGAGTCAAAATGTAATCATATAAATAGATAACTGATGAAATAAGAAGAGTGAACCCTTTTCTTTTAGGAAATACTTGATGCTCATATGAAGATGTATTTTGAATATGGGAGATTCTATTGAATTATTTTAGTTATCCACTTCAATGGAATTAATTACTTGTTTTCTCCAATATATAATCACTAAAAGTAGTCTATAAAAGATGGATCTGAATCTGTTGTTCTCAGCTTCGAATTCTTAACCAATTATCGATCCATATTTATGATCGGATGCAAGAACACTGCTTTTTTCTTTTGTTTTTTCTCTTTTAATTCTTTTGCTTGACCATGACCACCTAGGTGGCTAACTATGTTCAAAGAAAAAAAATGCAGGTACCTCAGAGAAATATTAAGGTCAAAACAGTACTTATAATGCACTGTTAACCCACATGCAATACATGGACACGTGCAAGAACATGCATAAAGATAAGCTTATATGAACGTAATGCTGAAAAAAGAGAGAATTGCAGAAGATGACCTTAAAAAAGTTGAAGGAGTTCCTCCCAACGTCATTGTCAGGTGCCTAATTCATCACCAATATCATTTGAACAAATGAAACTCATTATCGATGTCATTTAAATGGATATACTTCATAAAGATAAGTCTAGAAAACAAAAAAGATACCTGGGGATCCTCAATTGAGAGAAGCTCTGGCCTCTGTGTGTTAAGAAACCTGAAACCAATAATGTAATTAGTTGCTTGAGCTGCTTGTGATCAGACTTAATAGTCCAAGGATCTTCAAAGAATATGAAATGCTGAATTTAGACTGTTATACACAACATGCATGACAAGAAAAGTAATTTTGGCATACCCTCTGTCAGTTTTCAAGTAAAAAGTGCCTGACGAGATGCAAGATACACCAACATCTAACGTGTTCAATTTGCGACCATAGAAATCAAAAAAATTAACCTTCCACAAAAAGACGATTAAGATGAGATTATGAAAGAAAACCAAAGTGACATTATTGTTCAGTGTTCGTGTTTCGTAATGTACCAGAAGAATTCCCAGATTATGCTCCATGGACCGCTCGCATCTCAATAATTCTTGACCTCTCCAATGTAACTGAAAATAGAATGTTCTTACAATGAAAGAGCTAGAAAATAAAATTCAACAGCGAACAAATTCCTGGGAGTAATTTCAAGATAAATTTATGACAAAAATAACAGCTCTTCTACTCTCAGACACAATTCAGAGTAATTACAGTAGTTTAGGTAGTGCATTGCAATAGAGAAAACAAAGGGCTTAATTCTTTCCAACTGATGGATGTGAGTCATGTGACAAATATCATGATTTCTACATCAAACTGAGCCAGTTAACTGAATGCATAAAATTGACAGCTACTGGAGCAATTGAAATTATGGCTCAAAAATAAAAATGAAAATCAAAACACCTAATCATAATAAATTCATAGAGTCAGAAAAAGAAAAAAACGACATAATATCACTTTTTGGATATGACAAACTGCAAACCACTAAAAGTAACTAGTTAAACATACATGAAAACAGCTTACAGATTTAAAGACAATTTTGTACTTGCCTGCAAGAATGCTATGAGCATCGCAAGAAGTGTATATGAACCAACTCCACCTGAATACACCTGCAAAGAAGAAGAAAATGAACACAAGGGTCACATTGTTATGATAACAAAACAGGCCAAGGTAACAACCGGACAATTTGAGAAAAAACAGGAAGGAGGATAAACCTCATTCAATTCCCTCTGCTGCAGGAAAACCTTTAAAATCAAAGTCAATGGCCTTAGAGGTGGCAACCTTTTGACAGCATCCTGAGAGAAGATTACATAGTATTTCATTATCTATGCTTATAAGAAAATGGTACAATACTGAATCATAGGCCAGCATAAAATAAACACGTGGACCAAAGCAAATCTAACTTTGACAACTGGTCTGGCCCAACTGCAATATTAGAATGGAAAGCACAACCTTTTAAGAAGGGAATAACTTATCACTTCCAGAAAGAACACAATTTTACACAAACTCAAGGTATGGCTCACAACTTGACTTCAAGACACGGTACTATTGATACCTTCTAACTGACTAAAGGATGACCTACTTTTGAAAGTGTTTATCAAGATAAATTTTCAAGTACAACATCAAACAGACGAAGCCATGCATCATCACATGAGTAGATGAGGTTCATGGGATTAAAGAACAGGCCTCATGTTCAATTAGAAACTCGTGGCCAGTAAACAATAAGTATGTTTACCCGAAAAGGAGGAACAATATATCCTTAGTTCCTACAATAGTGAGTTAATCATAGTTTAGTAATGCATCTTGTAACGCATTAAGCCAGTTCCTTTCCAGTTATATGCTCAGTTAACAATGTGAACTACTTATGACTTAGGTGTCTCTCTAATTGAACATGAGTAGTTGATCAAGATAAGTTTTCAAGTACATCGTCAAACAGACGAAGCCATGCATCATCACATGAGTAGTTGATGAGGTTCATGGGATTAAAGAACAGGCCTTATGTTCAATTAGAAACTCGTGGCCAGTGAACAATAAGTATGTTTACCTGAAAAGGAGGAACAATATATCCTTAGTTCCTACAATAGTGAGTTAATCATAGTTTAGTAATGCATCTTGTAACGCGTTAAGCCAGTTCCTTTCCAGTTATATGCTCAGTTGACAATTACTTATGACTTATGGGTCTCTCTATCCCAACATGTGCTCCAGAAGACACTTCAGACCTTAATGACAAGTTGGAGGAAAGCAAAAAACCGCACTTAAAGCACATTTCCCAAATAACATGTATCTATTAATTAGAGAAAAGGAAGAGAGAAGAAAAGGGAAGTTTGGACTTCCAAGCCATGACCTCCTTACCCCAGTTGCTAAATATCAGGAGGGCAGAAGGCCACGGTTGTATTCACATCTCTATGTTGAAACTCAAAACCTCACCATGGACCACTGGTTAAAACAAGGACATAGTCATTACTAATATTCCTATATAATTTATAATATTACACATCCATTGTCAAAGAATTTTATTTCACAACAATCAATTACAATATAACTAGGACGTCTACAGTTATACCCCAGAAATAGATAAAGAAAACAAGCCATTCTTAGCTCTTACCTCCCAATACACATTGGTTCTCTCAATTCTATTACTTAATACCCAAAACAATTAAACTTAAGGAAACCTCATGATGGTAATGTCCAAAATGATTCTGAGATCTCTAGCATTTATATTAGAATCTATATCACTGAAAGGAAGGTCAGTACAATGCCTATTTATTCAATTTACAGTTTCTAATATAACAACAGCATACGCTCCAGAAACTATAAAAAAGAATAAAGATAGAAAAAGATAGACCTCTTCTATACCTTAATGAAATCAGCAGCCTTTGGTCCACCATCCATATCAAAACTGTTAAAACAACAACAAATCAAGTACTTAGGCATTCCACAGAAAACATTATGCACAAAAGAGATTCAAAGGAAAATACAATCCTGACCAAATTGGTGCACCACTATGCAACGAAGTCTAGAGAAGTTCATGATTTTCAAGAAATAATGGAAAAATTTCCGGTCATTTTGAGATGCTTAAAACTCATGAGCATGATAACATGTAAACACCATACGCCACAAAGCACATCAATTCTGACAACTGTTCTGGATCGCATAAAAATTAGAAAACCAGTCACTAGTGAGGGTAGGAGCTCAAAAGACCCATTTCTTATCAAGTCTCAACCCTCAAGATAGAATTAAATTAGTGATAAAGGCAACAATTGTTAACAACTAGTTGTAGTGACTACAAAAGTTGGGCTCAAAACAAAAGATATCACCCTCTTATTTCATTTTCATTGCTCCAACAAACAATCATCTCCATTCAAACAACTGTGGACTACAAGCCATCATTCAACTTGACACAAAAACCATGGTCTGTTAAATATCAGAAACTTCACTTCAGGAATAAGTTGCTTTTATGCTACTATCCTACTATGAATGAATATAAAAACGAGTACAAGCAGCATTTGATGGAAGAAAGGCGAGAAGAGAAGAGAACCAGACACACTCATATTTAGTGCTATGTACAAAGATAAGATTATAGTAACAGATTAACTACACAGAATGTAACAAGGGAAAACCAAGGCAAAATAAGCAGCTGGTGCATCAGCACAAATAGTCCGAATAACCACAGAAACTGTAATAGGGACAACCATGTCAGGCAAAATAAGCAGCTAATGCATCTGAACAAACAAATTAACAATCAGTAATTAATATAGTCTTTTGAATATATAATATATAATATATTAAATACAAAACCAGATAAGGAGCGGATTGAACCTGATGTCAAATGCTATTCCACTTTTCTTTTCCACGAACTTTATAATAGGAACTCGAGCCTTAGCTATAACCTTAGGTCAAAACAGTAATTCCATCTGATGTCATGTCAGGAAGAGTAGCTACGTACTGCAAAACCCACAGTCTTAAAATGCTAACCTGCGTCTTTTTGGCAATATTTCTCTGAGATAATGCTCTAGCAAGAGCATAGAGACCTATTTGTGGACTTTTGACCTTTGAATCCAAGATCACCACCTACAGAAGTTCAGATCAGCCGTGAAGCACTATTGACCATGACTTGCACTAACTATTCAAAATATTAAAATTGCATATATTCACACTGATCTCTTGTATAAAATTTATTAGACTATAGACATGTAATAGCAATGTCTATTTGACTCAGTCAAACTGATTTCAGGAAAACAATCACCAGTATTTGTGCATCATAAATACAAATAATATTTACCATGAAATAATCTACAACACTCCTAAAAGAAAATAATATCGCTGCTTTACCTCACATGAGGTACAAAAACTTGAATCAATCTTAAACTTGTTTAGGTTTCAATTAAAATCTATCTGACAGATCCATCGACTGAAATATATTTGAAACTTTTTAATATTCAAAACTTAAGAAAGTAGCATCTATAAATATTCAAATAGACCAGCCGCTCCTAAACGGTGAATCTGCTACTCTTCTCTTTTTAGAAGTATCATATATCTTTAGCCTTACCATTGAAGATATGTCTGAATAGTGAATAGACTACAAAATTTACTCAAATAACTAAATACATGAAAGATAAATAGAATCTCATCAAATAAATCAATCAATAAAGAGACTAACTCAATTATATATTGATCAAAATTATAGTAGAATAACATTCAAAACAGAAGCAAACATCAAAAGTATGAATGACTTACATCAATATCACTGGTTGGTAGGTAAAGACCTGTCCTAAATGATCCAAATACTTCCACCTACAGCAACAGCCAGTTAAAAGATAGGAAGTCTATGTATAGGCATAAATAAATCCAAGTAGGAACAGTTGTACGCATTGATATTCCAATATTGGTAAAGCATACTTTGGAGTGTGGCCAAATATATTTCACGACATCAAGAACACCTTGCATAGCAGCACTGCGTGAGGCTTCTTCTTCAGGAGTTGGTGACACAAAGTTGCAAAAATCAATTATCTCTGAGACACCACAGCAATATTTAGATCATTTCTAGTTATCAGGAATATAGACCACCAACTCTTGAAAAAAAATGAATAGAAATCAGGCACATGTTCTTTACAATTATTAGCAATCTTAAGAAAGATACAGATTATCATGTTCAAAGAACATAAAACAGCATCCAACTAGACAACTATCAGTCTTCGTTATAAACAAATGCTTGAACTTTCAAGTCATGAAAATACAATGTAGAGAAAAATTGGACATGTACATACAGAATATGAAGGCAGGACCAAGAAACAACCGCATATTATCCATAATATGATTATACAAATTAGTTATATATCCCACACAGTTATTCAAACTTGATATGCACTGAACCAAGTAGGACATCTTATACATATTCCTCAAACATGGACATAGGTCTAACTATGAAAGTGGCACTAGATAATAACAATGGCAAATCCACCTTGGAGGAAGTGGTGTCACGTGATACCACTTTCCTCAACCTTTTATAAGTTTGTAGGCATTAATACTTATTCTTGTACATACTAATGTTAGCAAGATATCGGTTTCCTTCACATAATGAAGAGTTAAATTCTTTGATACCACTTTCCTCTAACTTTTTATAAGTTTGTAGGCATTTATACATATTATTGTGCATACTTATGTTAGCAAGATATTGGTTTTCTTCTCATAATGAAGAGTTAAATTATTTGATTCACAGTGAAGGATATATTTTTTAATTATAAAGACTAGGTGCAACAACTAACAAGTAATAAAAAAAATCTAATTTACTTACATGCTTATAATAAATAAAAAATCATCATTTGGTAAAAATTCATTCTAGTATCTTGGAATAGAAATGTTAAGGGTTTGTTAGAAAATGAATAGTCATGAAAGTTTCTTTAAGGGATGACTGGTAGTATTACAAATGAATAATGACATGATGACTGATGGCTTAACTAATTATACAATGATTTCTTGTGCTATTAATCAAGGAGATGGTTGGCTCAATGATTGTTAGTGATATATACTGAGAAAGATATATTTAATAGTGTAACTATCCATTCCATTATGTACTTTTTCAAAATATGAAAACTCATCAAGGACAATTATAATTTTTTAATTTTAATTATTTGGTGACACCACTTTCCATAAATCCTCGATCCGCCACTAGATTTTACTTCTGTTAGTTGATAACATAATCTTTTTTCTCTTCATGCATTTCACTTAAGGGCCCATTTGAATAATAGAAGTATTAGAAGTAAGAAGTAGGTTATAGAAGTAACTTTTAAAGCTATGAAGTAGGAAGTAGTGGAAATAGCATTTTTTTTTTGTTTGTCTTATATATGTTTAGAAGTAATGGAAGTAGAACTTCTTCCTCTTCATTTACTTTTTTTGTTTGGATAACATTTGGAAATATTACTAGGAAGTAATTTTATCAATGAAAAGTTGTTAGAAGTAACTAATAAAGGAAATATTAATAAAAAAAATTATTTATGTCCTAATTAATATGCATTTCAACTACTTCCGAGCTACTTCTGAGTATTGAGGATTGGAAAAATATTTTGGAAGTAAGGATGACACGTAGGCGCCACATAAGCATTTAGGAAAGTATTGGAAGTTTTTCAGAGAACCAAACACATTTTTTTGCTTGAAAATAGCAGAAGTAGCCTCTACTTCTTTTACTTCAGCTACTTCATAATTACTTCCGTGCAAACAAACAGACCCTAAGGTCATGAGATGCCGCAGGATAAAAGTTACACACAAGATGGGCCGATACTGTTGCAACTGGCCACGATATTCAATCAAAAGAATTAGGTCAAAAAATATACGGCGCTCCTTAATCTCTATTGGTAGGTCGAAACTATTTATTACCTATTGTTATCACAAACTCATCATTCTTTGCCAGTTCTAAGTGTAAAACTACTCTATGAGAAACAGAAAAAAAGCAATCTAATTCTCAGGTTTTATCTTTTCGATCTCTGCCTGCTCAGACAATCATTTTTTTTTCCTCCATCACAACAAATACCCCAACTTTAAAAACATAACCTCAACACTAACAAAACCTAATCGCATCAAATTTCCAAAAATCTCACCTTTATGGAGCTGAATCATGGGGCTCTTGAATTTACTGCCAGAACGAAACCAAGCAAGCTCCGAGACCTTGCTCTCTCCATTAGCCTGATCATCGACCGAAGGCAGAGGAGGAGATTCTTCAGCATCCGGAGGAGGAGACTCAGCGGCGACGTCGAGAGAGAAGTAATCGGCGACGGGGATATCGGCCGATAAATCGGCCGAAGACGTTATTTGGTTCCGAAACACGGCGTGGGATTCGGACGGAGTAGGGTCGGGATTTGAGAAGAAAGAGAAAGAATCTAGGGTTTCGTATAAGATGCTGCCATTGGATTCCATGGGTTGCTCGAGAGAGTAGGGTTAATTAGGGATTTGTCGGGCTTCTCTCTCTCTCTCTCTCTCGATCTCGACGGCGGCGATGTTTTTATTTTTGTTTAAAAACGGACAAATAATAGGGAGATTCTGAAAAATATATAGTTTTAAGTAGGATTTTTAGAAGTCACGTGCTAAGCACCGGGGGCGTGGAATACTGTGGCGGGTCTCGGGCTAAACCCGACTGAGACATGAAGTTCGGGTTCGGATTGAAATCTTTGCTTATCGGGTTTGGATATCATGTTGCCAAACACGGGTTTTTTGCTCCCTGAGTATATGACCTCCACAGCCTAGGCGTCCTAAGAGCAAGTGCAGCAATCTCCTAGCAAGGAGCTCTTGTTGGAGTGCTCTCAAGCATGAGACCCACTTAAGAGCTCTCTACTAAGTGAAATGTTCCAACAAACTCCCAACTAGGAGTTCAAATATTATTTAAAACATCTATTCTCCTAAAAATAACATTTTACAAATATATTTTAAAACAACAAATCTAATAAAAAAATAGTTTTTAGTGGGCCCCCACCCCTTGGGAGCTCCCAAGTGCTCCACAAATTTGTGGAGCTCTTAGGAGCTCCATGGTGGGTCCCACCGTCAACTAGGACTTGAGAGTTTTCTTGAGAGCTTGTTGGAAGGTCTTGGGAGCTTTTTCTTGCCACATAGGACTTAGGAGCCCTCCTTGAGAGGCTGTTGCACTTGCTCTAAAAGCATCTAGTTAGACCGTTGTTGATAGTCTGGACGGGTTAGGAGGTAGAAATATGACTCCTATGATCATGTGTTCAATTCCGGGCTAAATTACCCGGGTAAAAAACATCTAATTAGAAATGGCAGCAAAATAAAAGTAGACATTTTTATGGAATTTTTTCAAGTTAAAACTTACAACTTGTTTGGACGGAGGTTAATGAATGGAAGTTAAAGTGAAATTGAAATTTCACCGTGTTTGGGAGTCTTTTTGAAGGGTTAGAGAATGGAATGGAAGGTTAAATTTCCTTCCATTTTCCTCCACTCCAATTTGGGGGTAGAGGATGGAATAGAAACCAACATAAAATTTTACAATGTGATAAGACGATTATACTCTTATGCTATTAAAATCAATGGCTAAGATATACTCATATTCAATATGTAAGGGAATTTATGTCACTTTATACATATTCACTTCACTTCCCTCCTTTTTATTAGAACTCCCAAACACAGTAAATAAATTTACTTCTGTTCTTCTCACTAAACTCTCAAACAACATTTTTATCTTTTCACTTCAGTTATGGTGTTCACTCAACGAAGATACGGGTATTTATAAAATACAATAAGAGTCCTAGCAAAATAACATCAACCCACTTAAAAGTGGCCCAAGCCCAATAGAGGCCTCTACGCCGCCGACTCTGCAAGTCGACATTCTTTCATGCCGACACGAAAGGCGGAACCAGTCGACCCTATCGTTGAGAACGACCCTACTTAGGGCACTCGACCACTCACTAGGCAATTCTCGGGGACAACTTGAGGGACATTCCCTGTTGTCGGCTAAGTTGAGGACTCAACACCGGCCTCAAGCCTCTTCCCCAGAGCATATGTCAACATTTCAGTCCACCTCGGACAAGCATTATCCCGACTTTGGCCTGATGGTCTCCATGACTTGTCAGCGCCTCCTGCCACGCTCTCAATCACTTCTCAGAAAAATGCGGAGACATTCCCTCCCATGCTGAAGTGACTTCCCCTTCAGTAGCTAGCCGACACCTGTAAAGTGAAGGATGATTCGGTATGCCCACGTGCCTCCTGCTACGCTCTCAATCACTTCCAAAAATATATGGAGACATCCTCCCCCGTACTGAAGTGACTCCCCCTCCAGTCGTCATTTGACACCTGTAAAGCGAGGGATGACTTGGCTCTTAGCCTGTACTTCATCGCTGCCTATCGATGCGGGGCTAAGAGGGGTCATATTTATATCCCAACAAGGAAGAGATTGAGGGACTCTCCTAACCTGAAAAAAAGGAGAAAAAAGCTCAAGCAAAGGTGACCTCACTTCCTCTCACTCTCGCTCTCGAAAGAAGAAAAACACACAGTTCTTCGTCTAGATAGAGGAGCTCGCTTAGATCCTCTGGGCATGCACATTGCCACTTCAAGAACCACATTGGTTCCTAACCTTCTCCTTCCCCACTCGAGTTTCACTAACTTGACCGTCGAAGGAACCACGGGGGAACCGGTCCCCACACTCTCACGGATCTTTCTTGTCTGTGCAGCATGGACATCAAGCCCACGTTTAAGAACTAGGCATAAAGTCGAAGAAGGGAGCGGGCCCTCCATCTTCCTTCATCACTCCGCAACCATTCTTTTTTTTTTATTCTGTATGATATGGAACATCAATAGTTTGGCGTCCACCATGGGGCCACTTTCCTTTTTCGAGAAGACATGTTAAGTTCTAAACAAAGGGTCTGATTTCTGCTCACCCTGAAGAACAACATCGGAGTTGCATCATCCAAACTAAATGAAGTCAGGAGTTGTATCATTCAAGCCAAAGAGGATTAGATTTGGCTAAGAGGAACCAACATAGGCGTAGTCCTCGAAGGCCTCAGCAACTTATCTGGGGAGTGTTTGTCAAGCACACTATCTACTAGATGGTAGAATGATCTTCAGCGCCTCTAAAAAAACCCTCCAGAAGAAGACACACCATAAGAATGGTTGTTATTTTCATCGAAAGTTGTTTTTATTATGGAATTCATTAAAACTTCAGTCGCTTACAATGAATTACATAACAAAAATAAGAAAGTTATAACTTCCTAAAAAATAACACAGAAATTGTTTATCAACTCCTGTTTTTTGTGGGATCTTTGCCTGCGTCAGGGGTGCGTTAGCCCGTGGACTACCGATTCACGAATTCTGATTGAATCGTGAAGACTTTTGGATGTTCTTCTTCGTTTATCAAAGTAAGAATCTTAAGCGAATATCTTATCGATGTAAGATGTTCACTATTCTAAAGATCAAGTCAGAGCTTAAATCTTTAGGAATCGCCAAAAGCTTCTTAAGGATATTTGTGAAGAATGAAGACTCTCTCTCTTGCTCAAATTTACCAAAAGCTCAAGTCTCTCTGTCCCTAATTGCCCGGTCCATGTTCTTGGATCTACCTTCGATCTGCTTAGCCTCATGTATAGGAAGGTATTTATAGCCTCTGGGAGTCATACCCGTTAGAAATAATACAAAATAACTAATGTTAACTTTCTCCTTTGGGCACGGCAGTGAAACACTATCATGACCAAAGGAGGCAATTTTCCAGCTTTCATAACGGCTCCTATCACCTTTAATTGTCATTATTTCAGCGGTTGTGGACATGATTTCTGCTTGTAACTGCTCCCCCCCCATGTTCATAAGTGATCACCAACAGCTAATAAGCCATGTGGGCCACAAGAAACTCAAGAAAACTGTTAAAAATAATGTTTTTAGCTTCTCAGTGTGCGCGACAGTCGTAACTGTCGCGCATTGTCGTGACAGTTACAACTGTCGCGCACCTCCGAGGTAGTTCGTATTGTCTCAGGTATTTTACCTCTAACTCCTTCATCCGATCTTGGAATGAGGTGATCTAAGATATGTTAGAAAGCTAACGAAAAGATCTACAACTTTTGTTTTTTGAGCTTCTTCAGATTTGAATTGCATCATGGCATAAATGTGAAAGATTTAAACACAGTTTCCGCGATAGTTACAACTGTCTCGGAAACGTGATTTGCCTTCATTATTGTTTTGCCTCTAACTCTTTCGTCCGATCTCGGAATAAGGTGATCCAAGATGCATTGGAAAGCTAACGAATAGATCTATAATTTTTATATTTTGATCTTCTTCAGATTTTGATTGTATCATGGCTTAAATGTGCAATACATCGCTAGCGATATAGGAATGGGGCGATCCAAGATGCGTTGGAAAGTTAGCGAAAAGATCTATAACTTTTATCTTTTGAGTTTCTTCAGATTTGGATCGTATCATGGCTTAAATATGCAAGACATCGCCGTGACAATTACGATTATCGCGCACCTCCGAGACAGTTTGTGTTGTCTCGGGGTATTTTGGCTCTAACTTCCTCGTCCGATATCGGAATGGGGTGATCCAAGATACGTTAGAAAGCTAGCGAAGAGATCTATAACTTTCCATAGGCAAGAACTCATAGAGTGTGAAAGACACACATAGTACTTCACCCTTTATCGGTGAAGCACAACTCTCGGCTAAGTCGTTCTTTCATCATTTCGTGTGTTTCGTAGACTCGTACGTTTCACCGACTTACTAAGTAGAGGTGAGCATATTTCGGTTCAAACTGAACAAACCGATCGAACCGATGGAAATTTGACACTTCGATTCGGTTTTTACTAAAGTTCGGGTCGGGTCGGGTCGGGTTAAAAAAATTTCAACCCGAACCGACCAAACTGCATTACCCATTCTAGTTACTATCTGCATCCACTTAAACATGACTCGTCATAATTCATATAGAGTTGCTTCGCTGTAGCTTGATATCTTTTTCTCTCACGTGACCTGATAGTGATGAAATACCCCAACAATGATGTCCTCTCCAATTCTAGGGGTTTTCATCATCTCTAGTTCTCTACCTCTCTCTAGTATCTATTTGTTTTTTCTAGTTTGGCTCAATCCACTTTAGAGGTAAGAAACTTAAACTATAATATTGATTTTAATCTTTCCTTGATTTTTCTACTTGATTGATACACATAATGCAAGAGAATCTTTGGACCAGACTTCTGTTTGGATCAGACTTATAACTTTATAGAAACTATACACAACATCCAAATTATTACATATTTTTTATTTAATTTGTCTATTAGATTGAGACCACTTTAATTCTTTATGTAAGCTTTCTCTAAAAAAAAATTATGTAAGTTTTGGCATGAATCATATTTTTATTTCTATATCTAATATTCAGTAGCATTTGATAGTTCATGATTAATTTCAATAAATTAAAGTGTATGGAATTTCTGTCTTCGTCAACATATCAGAGGTAAAATTGAATTTAGAGATAACATTTATACTCAAGCGAAGACCGAACAAAGTGACCCAAATCAAATCAAACATACTTGAATCTGTTCGTTTGGTTAAATTTGGTCAAAAACCGAACCCACTGACCGATCGCACGGCTCTATATGTAAGTGTCATTTAGCCTTTAGGGCTTGTTTGGATTGAGAGGAATAAGGGTGAAGGGAAGTTAGGAGAACCATTCACTTTGTTTGGGAACATTTAGGAGGTGAAATTCACCCTAATTCTCATTGGTTCACCTCCTAATAGTATAAAATTTATTACCCCAAATTGGGGTGTAACCAAGGGTAAGGAAACTCCCTTCCCTCCCCTTCCATTTTTCACATACTTCCCTTAACTTCCCTTAACCCCATTGAAATCCAAACACACCGAGCCTGTTTGGATTTGTAGGGGGTGAATGGAAGTTAAGGGAAACTAAGTGAGAGAATGGAAGTAAAGGGAAGGGAGTTCCTTTCCCCTTGGTTACACCCCAATTTGAGGGTAACAAATTTTATACTATTAGGGGTGAACCAATGAAAACTAGGGTGAATAACTTCACCTCCTAAATGTTTCCAAACAAGGTGAATGGTTCCCCTAACTTCCCTTCACTCTTATTCCCCTCTATCCAAACAAGGCCTTAGCCAAAGGTAAAGGTTAAAAAGCCTCATTCGACGGCGAAGAGGAAACCTAGGGTTTGTGTCTTTGTGAGGTTAGGGTTTCGCGAATCATGTCGACGCAGCAGCAGCAGCAGCAACAGAGCGGCGGCGGATCGACGGCGAAGAGGAAACCGGTGTTCGAGAAAGTAGATGAGCTGAAGCCCGGCACCAAGGGCCATACGCTCACCGCGAAGGTCGTCAGCTCGAAAACAGTGCTTCAAAAGGGACGCGCTGCGTCTCCTCACCTTCGCGAGACCAAGATCGCCGAGTGCTTGATCGGTGACGAGACCGCCTCCATCGTTTTCACCGCTCGAAACGAGCAAGGTGAGCTAGCACTCCCCTTCCGGAAGCCTAGTTAGTAGATCCGCTCTAATTTGTGAATTTTTCTATTCTAGTTTTAAAGTAGTTTGTCAATTTATCTCTGGTGAATTTTGATTTTTAATAAATTTCATATGTTGCATGTGGAGAACAATTTTTCTGGCATTTATATTGAGATACAATGTGTAAATGTTAAAATGTTGGGGTCGGGCTTAGTGAAAAGATTCATTATTGACAAAGGTTGCATTAGAATTACTTATAATTACCAATGGGAGATATTGTGGAACTGTTTGATCCCGTCATATGCACTCAAGTCCAAGGTTATGCACTTGATCAGTTATGTACGTTAAGAAATTCTATCATTTCTCTTAATGTTTGCTCAATATGTATTTTTTATTTAATGGTTTAATTTAGCGAGGACGCACCAGTATTTGTAAGATTTTTGTAAAATTTTCCTACAGTTCGATGATTACTTATTCAAAAGGATGTCATGAAGTTCGTATGAGTAATGCATATGCCGTTCCGTTCTTTAGGTTATAGAGGATGTGGCCATATGGATAAGACGGTTCATATAATTTACAATCACCTCCAAAGTTTCTAACCACTCTTTGCCATTTTCTGCATATGTCTTTTGAGTTTTTTAAAATGTAAGTTTGCAGCTATATCACATTGTATCATGTTGTCTGAATAATCATTATGTTTTTCAGTTTTAGTAACTGCAAATTAGAGCTATTTCCTTTATCGCAGCAATCTTATCTCTTCGACAAATATGCCATACCTTCTTAAATGGTCTCAAATTTTCGGTCTCTTAAATACTGCAAAATAAAAGCATCTACAATGCTTCCTTTCTCATCTTTCAACAGCATGTTTGTCTTCTCACCTTTGTTTACACTGCTCAAGTAAACCTTTGCTTAGTCTCAAGTAGCAGTGTCTTATATATTTTTCTTGTACTTTAAAGGTGTGTTGACTTGACATGATTGGGTATTTTTTCCAGTAGTAACATGCAGATCTTCGTATTCAGTGTTTTCTAATATGTTATGGAATATCTTAAATATAATGAAACTTGAATCTCGCTGTTATCACTCTAGTATATCCTTGCCTAATTGTCGTCTAGTTGCAGAGATAAAAAGTTCATGTTAATCCATTTTTACTTACTAATTCTTTTAGGTTTTCAACTTCTAAAACATGCTCCTTTTTTCACTTTAGCATCTAACAGTGTTTATGTTATTCATTATTAATGTGACTATTGTACATTATAGAGCTGTTGGAAGTTCAATTGGATGTTTGTGTTGTGAAGCATTTATGAAATTTATTCCCTCCAATATGGTGTTGGTGAACAGTTCCATTAGTAATTGCTTTTAACTTTGATCAAATTCATTGTTGCATGCTGTGATTTGATAATTTCAGTTTGTTCTTTAAGTGAATTTATTGTTGATGCTTATCAGACTATCTTTTCACTTATTATTTCCTCACCTAAACTGGTAAATTGATAGATACTTTGCCGCATTGTTCGTGAATCTTTCTTTATTTGCTTCTCAAAGACTACAGACCTGGCTTATTCAACCACTCCCATCTTTCCCCTGATTTGAAAATTATCATTATTTTGTTTTTTTAGCTGACCTAAAATTGTGATAAATGCTTGTTCCTGTGATAGTCGTTGTATGTTGTTCTGTTACTTTTTCTTTGTTTAGTACTCTGGTTGAGCAAAAGTTTCCAAACCTTGAACCATTCCCTCATGCCCAATATGTTGAGGGCAGCCAAAAAAAATGCGGATGGTTATTTAAACAATTCCTCTGCTTGTTTCTTCTTTCATGCTTTGTTTTATATGTTAACTAAGTTTTAGCTTACTAAAGTTTGAGTTTTTTTTCGCTCAGGTCTGTTTAATATCATAACTATTATCAAAGGGTTCTCTATGTGCAAAGAGTGGACCAAATACTTATGGAACATAATGTTTATATTATTGAAATCATGCATGATGACGAAGGGTTTTGCATATTGACAGTTGATATGATGAAACCTGGCGCCACCGTTATCATTCGTAACGCAAAGATTGATATGTTCAAGGGATCTATGAGGCTAGTTGTTGACAAGTGGGGTCGCGTCGAGGTTACTGAGCCCGCTGACTTTCTAGTTAAGGAGGACAACAATTTATCACTTATAGAATATGAGCTGGTGAATGTCCCCGAGGAGTGAATTATTTTTGTTTGCTGACAATCATGGTTAGTTTCAGTTAATTGTTGTTTTTCTTATTAAAATAGGTACATGTATCTCTAAAACTGACAGCTTTGTTGTTACATAAGGTCTAATTGAAGATTATCATGTTCTTGTTAACAATTTGATCTTTGACTTGGTGTTTAGTAATGGCAAATGTGGATTATAAATTGGTCTGGTATCAATTTCTACAGGTTTCTTCTCTTCTGATTCTGTGAGGATATATTCTGGTTTGCTTGATTGCAACTTCTCTGTTGTAGCACTTTCTTTTCTAGTTTCTATTGTTTATTGGGGCCTTGAAGTGATTAAAATGGTGGTTTTCAATAATTTTAGTAGTATTTTTCTTATATTTTTTTTTTCTGAGTATGTACACGAAAAAGTTCTACATTTGTGATGAGCTCATAACTTTTGAATTGATATGATATATGATTCTTTAATTTGAAGAACTGCTGCCTATGAGCTACAGACAGTTGTTCAATGGCCTTAGAAGTTAATGTGATTGTTCTTGATCTTTTTCTATAATTCAAGATGAAAGGGAAAAAAAGTTGATTTCTTCAATTAACTATTATCTTTTAAAAAAGAAGAAAGGAAAAAAACAACAACAATCTAATGAGTTATGAACCGAGGGAAAGCCAGGTGTAATAAACATGCTACCCATGATACAAAATTATTTCTAATGTTTAACAAAATGAGTGAAATAAAAATATCTAATGCAATTATTAACAAAATGAGTGAAATAAAAATATCTAATGCAATTATTATTCATGTACTGTCTTTCTGAATAAGGACAAGAACGTTTGCATACAGGCTATTTTGATAAGTTTGTATCTATATATTTATTTGTTTATAAGATT
>BQKN01059154.1:0-10781 GCA_022839385.1 Asparagus kiusianus | reverse complement strand
GCTTGTGCTGTTGTTCATGAAATGTTGAGCTTCGCTTAAGAGAAGAGGACGTTGGTCGATCACACCTCACTCATTTTAGAGAGGAGTTTCGGTTTTCGCAGCAGCTGAGGGGGATGTCGATTAGGCATCCTATTATGTTCTATGTATCATTGACCGGGGATAGGGATTCAGTTTTCCTTAGTGAAGCTTATCGTGATTCCCAGCTGATTGAGAAAGATAAGTTATTGATCCTTATAAGAAGAAGATGTGGGGCGCTTATTGCAGTTTCAAGATTTCCAACGAGGTTTCTGCAAAAAAAAAAAAAAGAAACTGATGGTCGGCCTGGCGAAGACGACGTGGAATTTGAGGAAGCAGATAGTGAGAATTTGTCTGATGTCGATAGTTTCTTGTCTGATGGTGATGGTAAATATGATGACGAAGATGATTCGAGCAATGAAGAAAATGATGTACCTCCAGAGTTTGATGATGCCGGTTGCTTAAACTTGGAAGGAAGAAAACAGCTAACTCATAATGTCTCAGAAAATAAAGGAGACAAGGTTCTTACTCCTGTATTTCCAGATGGAAGACCGCGAGAACGATGGTAATAATATATATGGGTATTCTTTTATATTGTCTGAAAATTGTTAACAGGAAAGTTAGCTGATTGCATTTTTGCAATAGTATTTTGTTTACTAGCATGTATTAGTTTTGATTTTCTTTGCTATAACCTTGTTTGTCACCCATAGTTATAGCATATTATTTTTATAAATGATTAAATATATATTAGCTTCTGTCTTTGATGATTTTTGTATGATATTTTCTTATAATTTTTCATGACTTGCACCACGTCGATAACCTGTTTAAGTTGTAGTTGCATTCAGATAGTTATTCATTTGTCTATTTCCTCTGCAAACGAGGCGACTAATATCTGTCATTTTAGTCTTATCCATTTCATAATGCCACAAAGTTCCTCCATGTCAATTTCTCCTCATGCATATTCTGTCAAGCTAAGTTAGTTATTTCAACTTAACTTCTCGCAATGATAAATAACATCATATGTATGGGTAATGGAGTGACAAAAGTTGAGTCTAGGCTGTATCTGTTTTGTTAATGATTTCTTGGATAAAGTAATTATAGTGTACCTGGTACTATGATAATTTAATTTTTTAAGTGAATCAACAACCACATATGTATTGCCTTTTCTTTACTTCGTTTGTAGCCTTTACAAATCTCAATGATGGTATCTATGAATCTACTATTGTCATGTTGTTTGATTCTCGATAAGCTGCTGGCTATTGCATACTGGTAATAGATTCTTTTGAATAGGAGTTACCGAGCAAGGCAACGGGAAATTCATTTCAAAATTGAGGATACTTCAGGCCTAATCAGATTAGATTTGAAATTTTGTTTTTTTCATTATGCAATTCAAATGCCTCTTCAGCCTAAAATTGGGAAATTAATTAGAGCAATCTATCTCTTGTATGGACAAGAAAATTCATAGCTATTCCACTCACTATTTTTGTATGTACTTATGATGGTCTCTTAGATTGTGAGAGGATAATAGTAGTCTAAAGAGTTAATGGGATTTTTTTTAGGTTGATTGTAGATTCCTAGAGATGCACCATTCTGAAATACCTCTAGACACCATGACACCATCAAGCACCTGTACATGGACAGGGGATACAAGTGTCAAGTGTCTAGGCAAAATAACACTTGACGCTTTGTACACAATCTAGTTTTAATATCTTCCATATGAAAGCTCTAGTGTTTTCATAGAATTGTGCTATTGTTATAGTTATAAACTGTCTTCAGGTCTCCAATTGTTTGACTGACGTCAGAAGGCTGAACATCATGGTAAATTGGTAACATTGAAACCAAGAGCGAGTTAGCAAACCAATTCCAATTTTAATGAAGATTGAATTTGGAAAAGTTTAAATTTTCTTTCCATCCTACGTATTTGGATAATTTCCATCAACTAAGTGCGAGTTAGCTAACCAATTCAATTTTAATGAAGATTGATCTTGTTCCCTTGCAATAATTGGGTGAAAGATGATGAGCTGGTGTGTTATCTCCCTTTTTATTGTATCCTAGTTTTTAAGAATTTTATATTGTGTCATAGTCCATACAAGGTAAATTTCATGAAAAAAAACCACATGCTTTCCTTGGTGAAGGTTTTTCATATTTATTTTGTGAGTTGTAGAATGCTGTCAGTTCGCAGTTCTGATGTTATCTTAGGAACATGAATGATTGGTTTACTAGCGCATTGTTTTGTTATTACTTCATATGTTCTACATGCATTATATATGTATTGTAATACTGTGTTGCCTATTTTATGCACTATATGTTGTCTTGCGTTTAAATATAATGCTGATGTGTATGGTCCAGCATGCATCACGATTATTAGTTTTTTCAAATATTCCACACTGTATGTATCATGTCAATTTAAGTAAAAGCCTACTAGCCAAGATATATACTGCTAGAAACTCCCGACACTATTTGTTTTTGGCGAGTTACAAGCATAAGAAACCGTTCAGTACTTTAATTGCTGGGTATAGGAGGTAAAATTCAGCAAGTATTAGAAAGAAGCATGTTTACTATGGTTAGAATCGAGGAAAGTAAAAAAGGTACAAGCTTGATGAAATATGGGTGCCACAATATGTCAGTGAAAAGCAAATGGTCGAGTTGAAATCAGCAGTTGCTAGTATATACGTTTTTGTTCTCTAACTAACAAATTGAAGCAAAAATGAGGGTTTTGCTAAAGTGACTTGAACATGTATTTTTCCTTTGAACAGCAGTATGTCACAAGGGAAGAGCCGTTTTATTAGGGGAAACTTAACTGATAGATGTTGTGTGCTTCTTCACCTATGCAAGCATAAATACAAATCTATCAACGACGTAGCTTGTGATATTAGTCATAGTCAAATAATGGAGTCTTAGCTCGGTAAATTATTATTCTGCAGTTTTTCTAATTTTCTTGTTTCCAGGTTTATGTCATCTGAGATTTCAGCCATATATGAATACTAAGGTCCCTAGGTTAGTTGCTGAAAGTGTATCAATAGTCTAATACATCTTTTGCACATTGGTGAAGGAGGTGATAATTGGACTTATTTCTCCAGTCAAGATTATTTAACTCACTTGAGAACAAAAGAGAGATGTGTACTGAAGCATACTTTATAAAGCCATGAAACAGTTAAAAAATGGATTTTCTTTAATTGGCAGATGAAATATGAACTTCTGGAATAGATAGGTTGTATCTCTTAAGAATGAGACGTTTATTCTTGAAGAAGTGCAAAAAGTAAGACTATATCAATGTAAATTAGAGGCTTCCAGTATCTCTCTCGTTAGGAAGTACTTCAAGATAAGTTGACTTATCAGATAGGAGCCAACAATTCAGAAAGGAGGCAGGTCGAAGCTGCTCATATTAGAGACAAATATCCTGATAGCATTCCTGTAAATATTACTGCATTTGATCTTTTTATATATTGCATAATTCATGATTTTAAAATAACATGAAGCACAACTGAATGTAGGTGGTTATTGAGAAACCAGACAGGAGTGATATCCCGGACATTGATAAGAAGTAAGTTATGATTTTTAGTTCCACTCCACTTGTTCTTAGTGCATCTTAATTTTTACTTCTTTGCCACAATCAACCTCGAGGCATTTTATTTCTTATGCCTCAAAAAAAAATTGACATTTAAAGTGCATGGTGCTTCTCTAAAATTCAGAGTTATTTTTTTCATCACTACAATTTGCAATCTAATAAGTATCTTGTGTTAGAACTGATAATTCTTGCGCTAGTTATTGTGTCAAATAATTGTATTGTTTATCTCATTACCCCCCCCCCCCCCCCCCCCCCCCCAAAAAAAAAAAAACCTTTAAAAAAGTAAAAAAACCCTCCTTTTTTGGGGAATTTTGTTTTCTTCTAGAAATTACCTTTAAAATAGGGTAAATATACGGAAACCATCTTACATTTTCAATTTGTACATAAACCACCTTTCTTTGTGGCAATAAGTCACCTCCTAGCCAAATTTTTGCTAAAAAACAGAAAATAAGCTTAAAAAGTTTAAGTTTAAGGTACGTGGGTTGTATCCTAACTAGACCTAAACAGTAAAAGAACCAGTTACATCTTTGAATGTGAGTTTTTGAAGGGTACTTTTGGGAGTTTTTGAAGGGTACTTATGGGTAGTGACACTTTTGGCTCGGAGGTGGTTGATTGCAACAAAAATCAACTTTGAAGGTGATTATATATAAATTGAAAATGAAAGGTGATTTTCGTATAACTACTCTAACCCTGGTTTTAAGGTGGCTTCTAGGACGTAGTGCTTTCATATCAAATACGTTAAATTTTGGAGTTATCTGCTCTGTACCACAAGTGCTCTTGGACTCTTATGTTCGCTTCGTGTTAAACCATCCAATTTACTATGAGATTTACGGAAGTTACACAGAAGATGACTGAGATGTTATGAATCGATGCTGAACCTTTTGTGCACTTTTTTCTTGTTCCCAATGCTTCTATTTCCTCTCTTGTATCACTTCTGTTAACTACGAGCGGTAGTTTGATGGTGCAGGTATCTTGTTCTGGCTGATCTGACTGTTTCTCAGTTTGTCTGTGTTGCTCGGTAGAGGATCAAGCTAAAAGCTGTGAAGGCTTTTTTTTTTTTTTAAATTTTTGGCAAGAACACTTTGCCACAAACAGGTGAGAAATAAATCCCCTTTCTCCTACATTATTGAAGTTGATTTCCTTTGTATTGTATTTATCCTAAACAAATGTTGTTCTGGCAGCGATGATGTCTGCAATTTATGAAGAAAATAAGGATGAAGATTGCTTCCTCTACATGACAAGCAGTGGGGAGAACGCATTTGAGTCATTCTCAGTGAATGGTCACTGCTCTCTGTAGATACAAACGTGAGAACAATTTGGTGTATATTCTTGAATCTCATGCTTTTGACTTTTGGGTTTAACAAGCTTTAAGACCGCGATTGTGAAACCAGTAGGTTTCTGGTTATGAACATAACTAAAAAAGCTTACCATTTTCCACAGGGACCGCTCCCCAGTTGTAATTGATAATTTGCATACACACACACGCGCACGCATAATAATTGGTTTTCATCCTTAAAAGAACTCCCAAGTAGTAACTGACGTAACTAAGTACTTGGATTGGATTGATAAAGTTCTTATTATACTCACTAGCTTTCCCTTAGTTTAAATAAATATACATTTATTTAGTATTATTTACTGATGAAACATATTTTTGCACCCTACAAAGTGATTCCAAAGCTACTTCTATCTTTCATGATTCCATAACAACGCACCACATGTGTTTGCCATTTTGTCCAAGAGAATTAGAACTCATTAGTGGACTTTATTTCTTTTCATGTGTAAATGCTCTTCTTTAATCACTTATGGTCATCAATTATTTTTGGACGAATAAATACATGTTTCATGAAATGAGGAGATTCAAACTAGAGCTAGTTTACTCTCTTTGCAATTTCACTTATACGCATGTGTGCTTATCGTATGGCCTAAGACAACTTGAATTTGGTGTTTTATGGAGCGTCGCAGGACACGTCTTTCTTTAGGGGCGTCTTATCTACCTCTTTCTTTTATTGTATTTGAAGTTTATTATGAATAATCTTTGAATAAAAAAGGATACAAATTTAGCATGAAGTTAGTCCCCCCCCAACACACACAAAATAAAATTCCTGGCTGCGTCCCTACTCATAAAAGACTGAAGCAAAAGCAGTGATTTCGTAAAGCAGCATTTTCATTCTTGTGTTGCCTCCTTCTACTCTTCAACATAAGCCTGAGACCATCTATCTGTACTATCATATTATATATCTTCCCTTCTATTAGCCTTCTTTCGATCATCTGTTAGCCTTCTTCAGACCATCAATAAGTATTAGAAGTCACAAAAGCATTAAAAGCTGAAAGAAACAATAGCTAAAACTAAGAATGACTTCTTATTTTGATTTTTCAGACAGCCAAGGATAATACCAAACAAATTTTCTTACAATCCCATCAAGTATAAACATAAGAAAGTTTTGAACTGACAAGAAATTTTCATGACACCTATATATGTCAAAGCTACATCTTTTTTCATTTGGAGGTCCTCTTCTGATACTGGTTCTTGACCCAGTTGATACCGACACTAGTGCCAGTCTTCACCTTCTGTGCTCCGACAGTAGCAGCAACCTTAGCCTTGCCGAGGCCAGTGGAAGCAGCAGCCTTCACACCCGCCATCTTCTTCCCTTTGTTACTTTCTTGCTTGCCTCCGCCTCCATTCTCATAGTTATCAGCTCCGCTTGAGCCCCATTGATCGGCCCAGCTTGGTGCCTCTGAACTCATTTTCTTTGGAGAAATAGAGAAGGAATATTAATCAGCTGTGGCAAATAAAGTGATAGAAATTGCACTTTCTATAGACTAGTACTCAAAAACTGTTGTCTACAAAAACTAATTAAAAATTTCAACTTGATTGTACCAAATCGTGGCTGATCTCAATCTCAAAATAGACTCATCTGACCTGTCTGCAACATAGCTTACCTCAATCTTAGATTATGATTTTATGAAAGTGGATCTAGGAGATCAGCCTTGAGATCCAAATTAAATTTGGATATTCTGTCAAAAAAAATATTATACGCATTGTTGACTATGCTTATGCAATACAGGTAACCACTTTTTGGCTTCATTCCAGTAACGTCAAGAAATGCCAAACATATGAAAATGAAAGTTGAATATCAAGTTGAGGACAAGGAAAAGTGAGGAATCATAACATCGGAATGAAGCTGAAGAATTGTTTCCACTATGAACTATCATCATTAATCATAAACAAGACTAAAATAGGCGAATTAAGCTGGAAGGCTGAAACTGGTTTGTTATGTAATAAGCCTATGATCAAGCTTAAGATGGAGGAAATCATGCCATGATAGTGGTACATCCTATCAAGGTTCTTTTGATGGAGTCAGTTTACAAGTTACTTTCGCTAACAAGAGACTGGATTAAGTAGAACCAAAGATGAAAATTGTGTGAATGTGTAGTTGCCTCCTATATGAAGTTATTTGTCCCTTCTAGGCATTAATCTTTCTTCTCTTCTTCTTTCTTCTTCCTTTTTTAATGGTCGCAGACTAGACTTTTTATTGCCCTCGTTTCGTAGGTCAATTGCCAGTTGTATCTTAAGGACCCTTGACCACTTAAAACATCATTTTAATATAATTGATTAAGCAGTTGACCATGTACACATATATAGATAATTACTCACTATGATAGAATCCTTTTTCTTCCCTAACAAATGCAACTTCCTGTTGGCAACCCAACAAGAGTTTTCTGTGACAGTTCACTGGTGCACTGTGGAGAGAAACACCTATGAAGGGTCCCAGATACCTTCATTCACGTATTAATAAGGAAACGGAAGAATACTACTTAGATTCATTGCGAGAACCATGCTTCTGTCTATATTCAGCAAAGTAAAACCTAGTTATAGATACTGACAAATCAACCTTCAAATTCTTAAAAAACAACATTCGGCAGCAGATCGATGTTGGAGATAGGAAATTCACCGAGGCTTTTCTTGAGAAAAGTAATTTCATAATGCTAAAAAGAATTCAAATCCATAGTGAAAATCTCAAAGACAGATGAAGAAAACAAGCCCATCTGAAGACGCCTTAATACAGGCCAAAATCATTGAATAGAACATCTTGCATCAAAATTTATTCAGCTAGTAAAATATGAAATGATGCTTCTTGATTCTTACCCATACCTATCCTATACTGGTTTAAGGGAATGCCTTAAACTTTTGCCAATAGGTAAAGATAACACCAAAACAAATAACATAATATTATCTTTCTCAAAGTATTGTACTACTTCCAGTAGCTTATATGGCTATAAAGATAACATAATATTATCTTTAATGAAATATAAACTGACATCTAACTTCTATCAATAAAATCCTATTACCATATGTTAACCATTGAAATTGTAAGTTACGGAAATTAACAAAATTTGCTATATTTTAACAAAATGAAATTGTGAGCCAAATAATAGAGAGTTCGATGCAATTCCACAATTGGTGATATCTCTATAAGCTCTTGCAACACAAAACCCCAGAGTGAAAAACACAAAACAGCAGAAAACCATAAGACAATCTCATCGCTCCATCCGTTTCTCCACAAAGACCTTAAACGGTGCTTCACGTTTAAGTATTTTGGAGGAGACAAAATCAAAGAGATGGTGCACAGATTGAAGGGTCAAGGCTAAGCTGTTATGTGATCCTTTCTGTTTTCAGCAATGATCATAAAGTCTAAGATAACCAGATTTCATTGTTTCATTACCTCATATTTTTATATAGTCCTACCCAAAAAAAATGGAATAGAAAATGTTACTGGGAACCACACAGTAACAGAAATTATTATTTTAGACAGAGAATAGAGAGAGATACCAGAGAGGAATCAATGTGGATGGGCTTCTCTATGGTGATAGCCAGCCGGACAGGAGACACAGAGAATATGCCTATTACCTTGAATATGTCATATGATCCCTGTTGTTCTCAAAGCATGACCTCTATTCTAAAACTGCTATATGGATAATCCTGACGAGGAAGGACTGGAAAGGAAAAGAATAATAACTTGAACCTTGACTGTAGATTTCTCGAACTTCTGGCGAAGAAAATAAGGGGAAAATCAATCACATCAATTTGTTCCTTGCTGCTCCGTTTGCTCTTTTTTCTTCCTTCTCATTTCTTCTTGTTCAATCATTTAATACACCTTACAATCTTCTTCCCATAGGCCAATTTTCAAGCTTCATGCTCGTGACAAAAGGAACTCCCATGTTAATGCAGTTTTGAGTGCTTAAGGAAGCTATGTCGCAAGTTTCATAAAGGTACATAATGTGTAACTGAAGGTTGAATATCTCACAACCTCAAAATAAACATTTAGCCAAAACAAGATGTAACATAAACATGTCGGAATTTGACAATTACAAACCTATATGGTAATATACGGGACCAAATCAAACCCAGATATATTGAACTGTGTACAGGCTTAGCTGGATTTGTGTAGTAGGAAACCTAAACTCAGGGTTAAGATTGACTTTCAAGACAACATGCCATCAAAGTAAAACACCATTTGAGTTTATTGTATTGTACTCTGACACAGCGCATGTTACTTGTAGTTTATAAGAAAATGTATCGAGTATGATGAAATCAGAAACTTATGAATGTCAAATTCTTTTCTGTCAAAAGTTGGTCTTCTATATGATGTTATGTGCCTTGAAAGTATTTGTTCGTTCTTTTTTGGGGTCAAAAGATCTAGATGAGTAAAGTGGTAAATATAGAAAAGTCAAATCGCAAACTTTTCTATTCTCTTGAATTCATTGACAAGTTATTTCATCTTCTAGACTGTCTGATACTTTAATCAATGAATTGCTTTTCACTGAATTAAACAAAATTCACCTAGCTAGTAGAGCTTTGTGGATAATTCTTTATTCCTTTCAAACAAATAACATCCTAATCAACCAGCATCTTCTTGATTTCCCCTTTTTTTTAATTTCAGTAAAAAATCGAGAAAATGAAACCATACAATCTAATAAATATCAAAGTCTAAATGGTCTTACTGGTAACTGACTATATCAGGGTTTAAAACGTTTAAATAAAATCGACACAGAACGTTAAAAATTACGTAGACAGACAAATTAAGGAATATAGCCTGACTTGACAACAGGTTAACAAACCTCTTGCACTCTTAAAGACATAAAAAAAACATAAAAAATCTTCCTAAATCTTCCTCTAGCAAAAAATCTAGTTACCCACTCAAATAAACACAAGGTTTTCGAACAGAAATCAGTCGAACATAATCATACCACTAATTTCAGTTGAACCGTCATAGCATAAGCATCATATTTTTAGCAAAAAATTCTTACTGAAGACCTTCGTTTGAGTTCAATCTTTGTACGGGCAACGATTTCTCAACCCCTTAAACCTGTGGAATCATAAATCTTGCTACTATTAAACACAGACTCAACTTTGATGATGATCTCTATAAACTCGAGCTATAGGTCCAACTTTGATGATGATCTCTAAGTTTGATGATAACTTCTATAAATTCTGAAACCCCAAATAGAACAGTAATAGAAACAATCAACAAGCTCTAGTATGCCCATTCCTTCATAGAATGGAAAAGAATACAGATCAAAAAAAAAAAAAAAATCAATAACCCATATCATCTATACTGCTCTCCACAAGCTTGCATAGTTTTTTTTTTTAATTTTTATTAACCAGAAAATAAAATGGTACCATTAAACCCAATATAAATGAATCAAATAGAAGAAGACAGTGAATAAAGTAGATGGGTGAAGAGGAAAGAGACGGGTACCTGCAGCGAGGAATGAATGAAGATGGGCAGTTGCTTGACGTGAGAGAGAAAGAGATCGGTACCCAAGAAAAATGATAATCTGAGTTTGCTTTTTATTGCCCTTCGATATAATCTTGCCTTTGCCTCTCTTTGGAAAGAGGCTGGACCAGCGAGCGGCACTTTATGGTTACCCAAAACGCACGAGGTACTACTTTCACCAGCTCCCGCACCCTGTAATTTTTGTGGGTCCCGCAGGAAGTGGCGCCTTACTTGGGTGCAGTGTTGGATGTGTTAATTTTGGTGTATTTTACGATTTAGATACAGAGATATTTTATGGCGTTTCCGTAGAAGATGAGCGTATAATGTGTTTTATTGGGTTCCGTGGAAGATGATTGTATAATTAATGTGTTCATCGGGTTCTCTCCTTGTTCATAACCACAAAATAACAAATTCAACAA
>BQKN01059153.1:41061-53621 GCA_022839385.1 Asparagus kiusianus | reverse complement strand
AAAGTAAAGAGCGGGCATTTTCGAAAATAAAACAAGTAGTTTGTAATCTACTAATGGGCCCAAAGTCCCTGGGCTCTCTCTAATTTTCAGGCATAATGTGATTAAATTTAGCATCATACTTAATACAAGAACGTTTAAGCTTTGACATTTGGGGGGCCTTTGCTATTACTATTGTCATGTCCTTTGTTCTCCAAACGAAACAAAAAAACAATGATAATTAGTTATTTGGTCAAGAGAGAATCGATCAGTGCATAATTAAATATTTGAGGTAAATTTATATTTTGGACAAATCTTTAAAATAGACCACTTTTAAAACTTAATTAGCAAAATAGATCCAAAAAAATTAATAAGCAAAATAGACCCAAAAAAACTTAATTAGTGAAATAGACCAACTTTTGATCAAAGTTGACCTATTTTGCTAATTAAATATTTTCTTAATTTATTTTTCTAATTAAATATTTTCTTAACTTATTTGGAAAAAGTCAAAATACTTTTTATTTTTTATTATATATATATAGGAAAAATTGCTTCAAGACCCCAAAAACGAAAACATGACGTGTCCTAGCCCCCTGAACTTTTTCTAATGTGGTTTAGCTCAAAAAATGAAAAATCCATGTGAATCAGCCCTATTTACAATTTCCAAGACAAAAAATCCCCAGACTACCCTCTTCTTCTTCTCCATAACTTCTCTAGATCTGCTCCTCTTCCTACAAACCCATCTCCTCTTCCACCCTCTCTCTAACCTCACTCGAAACCTCCAACACCGTCGCTACTGTAGGCGTCTAAAAATGCCTATGGGTGTCCGCACACAGCTCGAGATGGAGAGAAGACGATGAACGTTGTTATCCGAGTCTAAGAGGATTATTTGTCGTCGACAAGCGCATGAAGCGAAACGACGAACCAAGTGGCACGCGCGCATCAATCAACACGTGCGCGTCAATCAGTTCGTGAGCGTCAATCAATACGCGTGCATCAATCAACGTGTGCATGTCAATCAGTTCGCGCGTCAATCAGTTCGTGCGCGTCGGTCAACACGCGTGCATCAATCAACATGCGCGTATATCAACCAATGCGCGTTCGACAGTCAATCCCGCAACGAAGCGTACAAGTCAACAAGACGATCAAATATGCAAAACGGTGAAAAATACAAGTCCCGGAAGAACCGAAAAATACGAAAATCAGCGAAGCCAAAAGCGCACCGTGCGGTACGGACCAAACCGACCCGCGCAAGCGCGGGTCAGACTTATCCTGCGCGCGCTGTTTCGACCCCGGTTCGGTTTTGACGGTTTTTCTTAAGATTTGTTGGTTTCTGGGCATACAAACTAATCTGATATCATCCCCTAACATGGTTAATCAGTTATTAACTGAAGATAAGACCAAATCATTAATTCTCATCCAAATACTCGCTTCCGAGGCTTATAAATACGAGATCGGGTGCTCATTTCTCAAGGGGGAATTATTATTCAAGACGAGGAGGTGCTGCCGGATTAAGGAGTCAAAGGAGCATGAATTTTAGCGAGGGTGGACAGATCTTGGCGAGTTCTTCAGCATAAAGAAGGAGAGTTCGACAGATCCGAAGCCCGTTCCCACCTGTTCCTTGAGATCAGGCTTGGTCTTGATCTCGAGAAGAGTTCTGATTTTGCTTGGTCAATCTCAGCGCTTCAAATCAAACACTACTTCGGTGAAGATGAAGCTCTGTCGAATTTTTCATCAACCGGATCCAGATCTAAGGTGGTCCATGGATAAACCCCGGCACAGGCAAAGATCCCACGCAAGCAGAAGACCGATAAATGATCTCTGCGTTTGTTTGATAAAGTTGTAAACTTTTTTTTTTCATTGTGTAAGGAGATCTTATAAAAAGATCAACTTTTTTATTTTATTCGAGTTTATTGTAACGACTAAAGTTGTAATAGATTCGATAGTAATGAAAACAGTAACTTTCGACGCAAACAGCTACCTCCGTCACTACTGTCTCTACTTCGCCAGGGGGTTCTGCAAGAATGGCAACAGCTGCAGGTTCCTCTACGACCTCAACGAGGACAAGCTCGATGCCGCCATGGCCTCACCACCGCCGTCGCCGCTAGGTTTTCGTACCCCCTAGGGCAGCTTGCTGATGTCCCCGTTGTCTCCCATGAACCAGAGGTAGGTGAATGGCGGTTCGCCGACTTCTTCTTAGGCTTTCGACGGTGGGTTCCGTGGATTTTGATGACTCGTTTTGATTTCCAGGCGGTTGCGGCTGCGACGGCGGAGTTGATGCTCGCCGGAGATGAGAGCAGGTTCATGGGCTGATCGAGGATCGACCGGAGTGAGTTTGCTGGGATGGTGAACCCCGCGTCGAGGCAGATTTATCTCACTTTTCCTGTTGATAACACTTTCAGAGAAGAGGATGTCTCCAATTATTTTAGGTTACGGGAAATTTTCTTTTTGAACTTTTTGATGGTTTGATAATTGTTGTTTGGGGTTAAAACTGATTTGGGTTCGTGTTATTTTCTGTAGTATTTATGGGCCAGTTCAAGATGTGAGGATCCCTTATCAGCAAAAGAGAATGTTTGCGTTTGTGACTTTTGTGTATCTTGAGATTGTGAAGTTGATCTCGCTGCAAAATTTTCAGAGTAAGGATCCTTAAAGCTGATGCATATGCTACTCCCCTAATCTCAACATGTTGGGTCTTGGATGTATATCAAAATCAAGAAAGAAGTAATAAACTTAGGGTGTGATATATATAAATGTCGTACAAATTTATGATGGTGATTTCTTGTGTCTGCTGTTGTTTGTTGTCATGTAAGCTCCAGTTGAACAGGGAAGGAGTTTGATGTTGTTCTCTGTGCGGTCTTTAACATGTGAACATGGTTCAAGTTCATATAGTTAATATTTTAACCACGATATTTAGCATGTTAACTATTGTGGTTAGCATATTAACTCTTGTGTTTAACATGTTAACTCTTGTGAATAACATGCTAACTCTTGTGGATAACATGTTAACTCTTGTGGCTATATGTTAACTCTTGTGGATAACATATTAACTTTTGTGGATAACATGTCAACTCTTGTTATTTCAGTTAACGAATAATGGATCAATTTACCAATTAAAGTTAACTGTTATTTCAGTTAACTTTAATTAGTAAATTGATAATTATATTCAGTATCCATTATTCGTTAATTGTTATTTGTAATCTATTATCCATTAACTGTTATTTCGGATCATATACACGTTAATATAGTTCTCATTTAACATGTTAACTATAATACGTAGCATGTTAACCTTAATTGGTAAATTGATAACTATATTCAGTAAACTGTTAACTATAATTCATTATATGTTAACTGTTATTTATAATTTGTTAACTATTAATTATTATTTGTTAACTATTAATTATAAACTGTTAACAATAATGAATTATCTGTTAATTGTTATTCGTGAACTGTCTGTTAACTATAATCCATGTTTGCCACAAGAGTTAACATGTTAGCCACAAGAGTTAACATGTTAGTCATAAGATCGAGTTAACAAATTAGCCACAACAGTTAACATGTTATCCATAAGAATTAACATGTTAGCCACAAGAGTTAACATGTTATCCACAAGAGTTAACATGTTAACTATAACAAGAGTTAACATATAGCCACAAGAGTTAACATATTATCCACAAGAGTTGACATGTTATCCACAAAAGTTAACATGTTATCCACAAGAGTTAACATATAGCCACAAGAGTTAACATGTTATCCATAAGAGTTAACATGTTAAACAAAAGAGTTAACATGCTAACCACAACAGTTAACATGCTAAATATTATGGTTAAAATATTAACTATATTGTTTTTGTCGAAAATTGTTTTCTTCATTGTATAACTCATTACAACTTTGATCATTACAATATGTTCAAAAAGATCAGTCTTTTTATAAGACCTTTACACAATAAAAATAAAAGATACAATTCTCTTGAAAATAAATGTTATGATGTACGTGCCAGCTAGAAGCCTTGACGAGCTCTCGTCGTGAGCTCATGTCCGTGCTTCGACAACTTCCAAGAGTGGTTTCAGATATTTTGTCTCATTCATAGATGATCATTCAAGATATGCTAGGGTTTATTTCCTGAAGCATAAGAATGAGGTATTTGAGACATTCAAGAAGTGGAAGGCAATGGTTGAGAACAGGACGGGCAAGAAATTGAAGACACTAAGATCTGATAACGGTACAGAGTATACAGACGGTGCTTTCAAAGGGTTCTGTGATCAGGAGGGGATTGTCAGACACTGGACAGTAAGATCTACACCACAACAAAATAGGGTTGCAGAGAGACTAAACCGAACACTGCAGGAGAAAGCAGTGAGTATGCGATCTTATGCTGGTTTGGGCAAAGAATGGTGGGCAGAGTCGATTGCTACAGCTTGCTATATAGTGAATCGATCTCTACATTCGACATTGGACGGTGATACACCCTATCGGGTGTGGTCAGGGAAGCATGTAGATTATGAGAGACTCCGAATCTTCGGGTGTACCGCCTACTATCACGTCAACGAGGGAAAGCTTGACGCGAGTGCCAAGAAGGCAATTTTCTTAGGGTATATAAAGGGTGTAAAAGGCTATCGCCTTTAGTGTACAGAAGATTCGATGTTCATGATCAGCAGGGACGTTACCTTTAATGAGAAGTCCATGATTGTTAGGATGCCCAAGGATGATGGTGTTGAGACTGTTGAGAATTCTAAGTTCCAGGTTATTGATATAGAACCTAAAGACCAACCATGTTCTATTCGTGTTTAAGTGGGAAATCAGGTAGATGATGAGCTTGAGCAGGAGGAGGTTCAGCAGGAGAATACACATGCATTACAACAACAGCAGCTCGAGGATAGCTTGGCTTCCACTAGGCCAAAGCGAGCATATAAGTAGGTACAGAAGCTAGGGGTTGATCAACCCCTAAAGCACTATGGGCATGTTAATTTGGTTGAGTACGTACTCTCAGTGGAGGAAGATGAGCCGGTATCCTTCAAGGAAGCTATTCAGGATAGAGATAGCGAGAGTTGGTTGGCTGCGATGGAGGAGGAGATGAAATCTCTCCGGAAGAACCAAACATGGGAGATGGTCTCATTGTCCGTAGGAAAGAAAGCTACAGGTTGTAAGTGGCTGTATAAAAGAAAGGATGATCCTTCGGAGCTCGGTTGTACGAGATACAAGGCGAGGCTAGTGGCTAAGGGGTTTCCACAAAGAGAGGGTGTGGATTACAATGAGATATTTTCTCCGGTGGTGAAACACACTTCTATTCGGGTGCTATTGAGTATTATTGAGCATGGTGATCTTGAGCTGGAACAACTCGATGTAAAGACGGCCTTCTTACATGGAGACTTGGATGAAGAGATCTATATGCATCAACCTGAGGGTTACAAGGTTGAGGACAAGGAGAATCATGTATGTCGCTTGAGGAAGTCACTTTACGGATTGAAGCAATCTCCGCGACAGTGATACAAGCGATTTGACTCCTTCATGCTGAAGCATGGGTTTTGCCGAAGCAACTATGATTGTTGTGTTTACATTCGGAAGCTTCGTGGAGGTGATTATATGATCTATCTCCTGTTGTATGTGGATGACATGCTTATTGCATCGAAGAACAATGTAGAGATAGATAAGCTAAAATCTCAACTTAGAAATGAGTTCGAGATGAAGGACATGGGCGCTGCTAGAAAAATACTGGGTATGGAGATTAGAAGAGAGCGGGCGAATCGACGATTGTTCTTAAGTCAGAAGGGCTACATAGAGCGGGTGATCGCGAGGTTCGGGATGCAAAGTGCTAAGCCAGTGGTAACTCCATTGGCTCCACATTTTAGGCTCTCTGGTAAAATTTAACAACTAATTACGTTAACATGTAATGGGTAAAACTTAACAACTAATTAAAAAACTTAACATTTAAAATAAAAAAGTTAACACTTACTCCACTATACTTAACATGGAACATATAAATGTTAACAGTTAATTTTCTATAGTTCACTTGTATTGGGTAAAACTTAACATTTATACATCCATTATTTTAAATAAATATTTTTGTATGTAGGTTTTTATTCCTCAATTATCAACCATCATGTACAAACTGTATATAATTTTCAAACCAACAAAAATTGCCTATGTATATAAACTACATATAGTTTGTACATTATATGTATAATAAACTGCACGACAAATAACACCACTTACTAACAACAATGACACAATGTATTCCCAAAATCCCACCATACAATTTGCAACATCAACAACAATCAAACTGCACAGAGAACAACATCAAACTCCTTCCCAGTTCAACTAGAGCTTACATGACAACAAACAACAGCAGACTCACTCCAGTCGATCCTCGATCGGCCCATGAACCTGCTCTCATCTCCGGCGAGCATCAACTCTGCCGTCGCAGCCGCAGCCGCCCTGAAATCAAAACGAGTCATCAAAATCCACAGAAACCACCGTCGAAAGCCTAAGAAAAGAAGTCGGCCAGCAGCCGTTCACCTACCTCTGGTTCATGGGCGACAACGGGGACATCAGCAAGCTGTCCGAGGGGGTACGGAAACCTGGCGGCTGTTTTCGTCAAAAGTTGATTTCGTTGTGGAATTCATTATATCTTCGGTCGATTACAACAAATTCGAAAGAGATAGTCTTTTTATAAGACTTCTTTTACACAACAAAAGAAAAATTATAACTTTTAGAAATAAACGCAGGATCGCTGTTTGGATCGCTGCTTGCGCGGGATCTTTGCCTGTGCCGGGGGCGCGTTAGCCCGTTGACCACCGATTCACAGATTCTGATTGAATCGTGAAGGTTTTGGAGATTCTTCCTTCGTTTATCGAAGTAAGAATTTAAAGCGAATATCTTATCGATGTAAGATGTTCACTCTTCCAAAGATCAAGTCTGAGCTTAGATCTCTAGGAATCACCAAATGATGCTTGTCAAAGGGTGAAAATTCTCTCTTTCTTCCTCAAAATCTCTAAAAGCTCAAGCCTATCCTGCTCCAATCTGTCCTCCATCCTTTATTTCGTGTCTAGGCAGGTATTTATAGGGGTCTAAGTGCACAACAGTTAAAACGGGGGCAAAATAACTGACTGGATGATTTCTCCTTGGCCGCTGCAGTCTACACTGCCGCGGCTATTGGCGCGACAGTATAGACTGCCGCGGCCAAAGAGGCGATTACCAGCACGTTTCATCGTGCTTGAAACCATTCTCCCACGACCTTTAACCACTTTTTTCGTGGTTTAACTGCTTGTCCACGTCAGCACACGTTCTATTTCTGATACGCTGCCACGTAGACTTCAAATAATCATCAAATAACTGCATTGTAACCGCTGTAGCATCCCCCTATAATGGCCGCGGCACTATAGGTTGCAGCGCCTAAGCCGCGGCACCATAGGCTGCCGCGCTTTAGCCGCGGCACCATGGGCTGCCGCGCCTTAGCCGCGGCACCATGTCCTACCGCGCCACAGTGTGTTGCCTGATGATGTGTATATTGTTCTTCTATGTTGTCTCGCTTCCTTTGAATGATCCCCTCTGATTAAGAGACTGGTGTTTACCGCCTTCTCTTTGTCTTGAGTAGTATTTGGATGTCTGTAAGTATTTTTTGACGCCTACAGATACCCCCTCCAAAGTATCTCAGACTCATCATTTCTTTAGAGAGGAGTCTGGGATACTTTGGATATGATAAGTTTCCCTTACAATTTCTCCAGTGCTTTGTTGAGGAAATTGCGTAGAATGGTCTGTGAATGGCTTCAATCCTTGACTTCTTCATCTTTTAGCCTATTCAGTGCTTTGTAGAATAGCTAAGATTCCTCCGGTGCTGCGTTTATCGCGTGGCCGTTGTCGAAGTCTTAAATTAGAACTGCCGTCGAAGAATGGAGAAATAGTTTATACTCGTATACTATATTGGAGTGTTCGGAAAATAGTTTAACCTCATATACCCGTTGGGAAGTAGCCAGGTTATTCTTAAGAATATTCAAAGTGATATTCTCCAGAAACTTCCTGTTAAGGGTAGGGAACAGTTTAGACTCGTGTACCTATTGGAGTATTCTGGTCTCTTTTTTTGTTGGTAGAGATGAACCCGATGATGGAGAGGAAGAATTTTATATTCTATCTCCTGGTCTCTTATTTGTTGGTAGAGATGAACCCGAAATCGGAGAGGAAGAATTTTATATTCTATCTCCTGGTGCAAAGGAAACTCAAAGTGGGATCTCTACTTAGAGAATCTGGATTGGTTTGAATAATCCTAACTATCATAAGGTTTGATTATCCAATTCAAAAGTGGACCTTTCGTTCTCAAAGTGAATCGAAAGGAGATTTGGTTGTGGTCCTAACTGTAGTAAGGTTTGACCAAGTGGGAGTTTTGAGACGATCCTAACTGTTTAAAGGTTTGACCGCTCAATTTGTGGACCTCTCGTTCATTGAAGGAATCGAGAGGGGATTTTGGCTTTGGTCCTAACTGTTTAAAGGTTTGACCAAGTGGGAATTTGAGACGATCCTAATTGTTTAAAGGTTTGATCGTTCAATTTGTGGACCTCTCGTTCATGGAACGAATCGAGAGGGGATTTTGGCTTTGGTCCTAACTGTTTAAAGGTTTGACCAAATGAGAACTTGAGACGATCCTAACTGTTTAAAGGTTTGATCGTTCAATTTGTGGACCTCTCGTTCATGAAAGGAATCGAGAGGGGATTCTGACTTTAGTCCTAACTGTTTAAAGGTTTGACCAAATGAGAACTTGAGACGATCCTAACTGTTTAAAGGTTTGATCGTTCAATTTGTAGACCTCTCATTCATGGAACGAATCGAGAGGGGATTTTGGCTTTGGTCCTAACTGTTTAAAGGTTTGACCAAATGAGAACTTGAGACGATCCTAACTGTTTAAAGGTTTGATCGTTCAATTTGTGGACCTCTCGTTCATGAAAGGAATCGAGAGGGGATTCTGGCTTTAGTCCTAACTGTTTAAAGGTTTGACCAAATAAGAACTTGAGACGATCCTAACTGTTTAAAGGTTTGATCATTCAATTTGTGGACCTCTCGTTCATGGAACGAATCGAGAGAGGATTTTGGCTTTGGTCCTAACTGTTTAAAGGTTTGACCAAATGGGGATTGCCATTTATCATGGATTAAAATTTTTGGTGTTGTGTCAGAGCTCAACAGTAGGAGTGTTAAAGACTTGGACACAACGAGAGTTTGGATGGATTTAACCACGAAGCATTTTGGTGGACCCACCGTCAATTGATTTGGTCGGTGAGGGATTTTATGGAGGAGGACTGTGAATCATCAAGCACTCCATAATTAGATCGTGGGAGTTTCGTGAGGAAAGATTGACCCTATGAGGTTATTGATCTCATCTCAACGAAAGAGTGCTTCAAAAAAAATAGTGGGAGTTGGCGGAATTGATCACGACGATTGAAACCAACCAAGAATCGGATGGGAGAAAAGCAAATGGGACATGCTTCATTCTTAAAGGATTTCAGAGTTTTGTGAGGGAAGATCGACTTGATGAAGTCATTGAATCTCATCTCAATGAAAGAGTGCTCTGAAAATCACAGTATGAGGGTTTTAATCATTTTGGACATGATTAAATAGTCACAGCGGGAGATTCTTAATCATTTTTATCATGATTAAGAGTGGATTATTCAGATGATTGGTTTTTTACTTTGAATAATCAATTAGTTTCGGATTATCCTTAAGAATACCATATATAGCATTCTCTAGGAACTTCCCGTTAAATAGGTTATCCTGAATGTACTAGGAATAGTACTTTTTTCAGGAACTTCTCGTTTGTGAGTAATGTTGCTGTTCTTGATATAGAATCAGGTCTTGATTCCTGCCTTCGTATTCAGCCATGATAACCTCATATCCACCCCCAGCTTTTAGGTGAACCCGAGTCTAATCACATTTGGTTACATTATTGGAGCGCGTAATTTAAGGAAGCAGTTTATTTTTTAACCTCTTATATCAGTCGGAGGTTCGGGAAACAGTTTATACTCGTATACCCTTTGGAGTGCATGGAGAAGTAGTTTATACTCGTATACTCATCGGAGTTAGGGAAAACAGTTTATACTCGTGTACCCAATGTAGTATGAGTCGTCTTTACTTGGCTTGTTTCGCCGTTATGACGCCAGAGTCAATCAAGGCTTGGATCTTGTTCTTGAGTCCAAAGCAAATCTCGGTGGGATGAAGAACCCTTCTGTGGTATGCACAGTAGTTTGGATCTGTAACCATCTTAGCACCCTCTTGATCTTTAATAGGCGGTAGCTCGATCTTGTTATTAACAAGGAGGTATTTCAAGATGGTTGGAGCTTCATCATCTTCGAAAGAATACTCCTTTTGGAATTTCGGATCGAGAGTTGCATTCACAGCGGTTGTAGATATCGCCGGTTGATTTCTCTCAACTTTCTTTTTTTTAAGAAAGTGTTCAGCTTGTTCGTCACGTAGTTTTAATTCTCTTCAAGTGGTTGAAGGCACGACCCCCAGGACTTCCAGGACATCGATGGAAAGATTGTTATGGCATGTCTGCAAGATGAACTCCTCTGTAACAGGATCTCTGCAATTCATTGCCTTGTTGCGGAAGCGCTTGATAAAATTATCAACCGGCTCTCCGTCTTTTTGTTTCTCATCCAGAAGGGTTCCGATTGACACTTCGGTATCATCATCGAAGAAATTGCTGAGGAATAAACTTTCTATATCATCCCAGCAATTGATGCTCCCTGGCTTGAGACGTCGATACCAATCGAATGCGGGACTACGAAGGGTGCCAACGAATGACCGGACCATTAAAGCATCGTTTTCAGATATCATGCCCAAATGAGACTTGAAATAAATCAAGTGCTGAGTAGGCGAGCTCTTTCCTTCGAACGGTGTGAAGTCAATCAGATTGAACTTTGTCGGGTATGGAATTGAATCTCATTCTTTTGGATAGGGACATGGAATACCCGTCTTTTTCACTTCTTGAGCCGTCATCAAAGCGTTGATTTTGTTTTCAAGCTCTTTCATTTTCTTGCCATCGTTTATGTCTTCATTCGAAAGACGTTAAGGAGAATGAGTTGGACCACCTCCTGCATGTAAGAGGTGTTATTGAACCACCCCCAATATCGTTGTTGGGAGGATCCATTAAACCACCCCCAGCGTTATTGCTATTGGAAGGTGCATCAGCAAAAATGACTTCATCCACTTCCGGATCACTGTCATCTGCAACATTTTGAGTGCGGTGGCTGGATTCAGCTCGCTGACTGGACTCAGGAAGTTGAGGCCGTTGAGCTAGCAACTCTCTCATTTGTTGGATAGCCAACTCCATCTCCATCTTCATTTCAGCTCTAATTTCTTCACGTTGCTTGGCTAGAGCCTCTTGAAGTATTTGAGCGAACTGATCAGAGGTGATTGTGAGTACTTCTCTGGTTTGCCCTGTGCTAGATATTATATCATCCGAAGCGATCGCAGAACAAGTGTCCGAGAGCTCATCCTCTGATGACATTCTTTCATGCATTCTCTTGTAGTCTCTACGTCTGATGACTCCTAACTGGAGTCGGGACATCCGTTGAGCAATTCTTGAATTGACTTTTCCTCTCGGGGAAAAGTCGGGATTTGATTCACTTGAATGTCGCTTAGATTTTCTTTTATCAGCCATGTTGATGGTGGTTTCAGGGAATTCATCATCTTGGACACCTGATCTTCTCTTGCGAAAATGTCTCGGTTTGGATTTCGACATTTTGGTGAAAAGTTTCGGGAGCACTGAGGCTCTTTGCGGGGTGACCCCTCGTTTGAAACAGCCACATTCTGATAGTACTGCTCTAATGAGTCGCCCACAGGAACAATGAGAGCTCATTTCTCGGACAATCCTCTTTTGAGTTTTGTTCACACCCCCAGCTTGATAGTATGATTCATCGGTATGATTGTCGAAAAATCATATCGTCTGTTGGTATGACCCCCCAGGTATAACGATGTATTTTGACGAACACGTTTTCTTCTTAGGGCGTAAAGCCTTGTTGGCATTCTCAGGACAATTTATTATTGTCTTTGAACGATCCAAGGTTATGTCGGGAGTCACACGTTTAGAACCACCCCCTTGTGGGTATGAAATCTTAACGGGCTCCGAATGCTGGTTTTGTACAACTCCAGACTTTGGAATCCAAACTTTGCAGAATTTTGGTGGTTCTTTAGCCACCGTTTCCTTCTTCGTTTCTCGTCTTTGTTGTGATAGAGCACGGGCATGAGCAGCATTTGCACGACGCTTTTGTATACATTCTTTGAGGGTCGAACGACTCCTTTTAATAAGAGTCCATTCATCCGTCGTTAGTTTAGCAGAGATATGAGTGATTGGTCATTGAGACAACTGAACCACTCGATGCCTCCTCGACTCTAAGTCCGCGTAATAACGAACTCCGTCGGTTTGTTCCAAGGCCTTAGCTATTTGGCGAGCGCGGCGTTGACGTTGTCTCTGACGAGCTCTTTTCGTCAGTGCCGGCGTGCTTTGATTCAATGACTCTTTAACTGGAGAAGAGTCATCGTGAGCAGAGATGTTGCTGTTGAATATCATATCTCCATGATAGTGTTTTGATGATAACAATTTA
>BQKN01059153.1:0-18501 GCA_022839385.1 Asparagus kiusianus | reverse complement strand
AAAGCTTACTTTATGTTTGAAAACTGGACAAACAAACTTAATTACATACAAAATACTAAGAAATGCAAATTATTATTATCAAATCCATCATAGCAGCCTCATCAAGTTAGAAACTCGTTCTAAGATCACATCAACAAGCAACAGTTCAAATATTATCAAATTTAAGAATGACACATTGAGGGGCTGTTTGGTTGGTTTCTTTTACCCCTGATTCCCTGCCAAAACTGACAGCTTGCTTTCTTGCTAAAACGCCCCTAAAAGGACCTAAAAGGAGCGTTTTGGCAAGAAAGCTGCCAAAAGCTGTCAGTTTTGATAGAGAATCAGGGGCAAAAGAAGCAAAACAAACAGCCCTGACCCGCAAGATTTCGCAGGCGTCAATGTGACTTTAACAGATGTACTTATTCACACACCATTTATGGCACCTGAAGTTTCAGAATTTTTGCACAATATGTTCTTGAAGCATGTACCATTGGGACTTAAAAATGACATTCCGTCGATCTCTCAGGCTTCTCTTTCACAAACTATGCATCAATCAAGCAAACATCTGGCTTATGGAAAACCTATAATGAAATGGGGGGAGATTGACCAATCAAGAAAAACAGCAAAAGGCTGTCCGTACATACATTCATTCATTCGGCGGTACAACATTCAGCACCAAAAGAAAAGGAGCCAAAATCATTCGTGAAGCTAAAATTAGAGACTAACAAATTAAGTTCGACAAATATCTAAGTCAGAATAAGAAGCTTTATGCCACAGAAAGAAAAGGGCAAACAATACAATTGTTGGCTAAGTGTAAAGTTAGGAAGTGCAGCTTCATTTTCTTTTCATGGCGGGGTTAAGTTCCTAATTCTGCTCGATCGTCTGACTGGAGTCATTGCTTCCTCATCTTTACATCCCTGATGAACACAGAAGTACAGCGAAAGTCAGTACAAAAGTTCTTCAGTTTGAGTTACAAAGGAAACAAATAAGATAGAGATAATTATTACTTGCCTTTTTGGCTGATAGTCTCTCATAGGTGGTAAAACTTCCGTAAGAAGTGGATGAAGATACTGCAGAGTCCCTTCTCAGGCTCCTCTCATTGCTCAAACGCCCGCTAGAAGATGAAGTGTGATTCCAGCCACTGCTCAATTCAGAAGTTGATTCCTTGGCTTGATCATAGGGCCGACTGCTTCCTGAAATTGATCTGACTTTTTGTGCTTCTTCTCTTGTGTTTTCAATCCTTGGTGCTTGCCTCTGCTTCGCATACAGAACAGCCAAGGCAGGCAGCGCCGAAAGTGCTACAGTCAATCCAAAAATAATTGCAAAGTTCGTTGATTTTAGGGCATGACCATGTGGGATTTCATGATCCCCTTCCAACTCTGGCTGGTTGTCAATAAAACTAGCAGATCGGGTATAGTCACTGCAATCTTCATCCTCAGTAAGTGCAGATTTAGCAATGATTTCAGAGATCTCGTCTTCTTTGTTGATGTGTGATGACTCTTGTTCCACTTCTCCATCACCTTCAATAATCCTTTTCTCCATCTCATAACCAACAGTATTTGCATCTACCGCACCTTCATACACCTCCATTTCAATTTCCTGAGAACCAATTTCACCTTCAATCAAATCTTCAGACAAGGCAATCTCAATCCTCTCAGCTTCAGCTTCAGTGTAACTCATCGTATCCACATCTATCACATCTTTAGAAACAGCTGTTTCAATTTCCTGAGAACCAGCAACACCTTCAGTCATATCTTCAGACGCCACAAACTCAATCTTCTCAGCTTCGGCTTCAATGTTCATGGTATCTGTATCTACCACGTCTTGATAACAAACTTCACCTTCAATCACGTCTTGTGACACCGCAATCTCATTCTTCTCAGCTTCGGCTTCAATGTAACCCAGCGTATCTTCAGACGCCAAAAACTCAATCTTCTCAGCTTCAACTTCAATGTTCATGGTATCTGCATCTACCACGTCTTGATAACAAACTTCACCTTCAATCACGTCTTGTGACACCGCAATCTCATTCTTCTCTGCTTCGGCTTCAATGTAACCCAGCGTATCCGTGTATATCACATATTTAGAAACAGCCGTTTCAGTTTCAAGAGAACCAACATCAGCTTCAGTCACATCTTCAGACACCACAATCTCAATCTTCTCAGCCTCGGGTTCAATGTTCCTGGTGTCTATATCTAGCACATCTTGATAATAAACTTCACCTTCAATCACATCTTCGGACACCACAATCTCCCTCTTCTCAGGCTCATCTTCAGAAACCTCTTCTTGCAAATTTTGCTTGATAGCTTGTTTGGTTTCAATCAGGGGCCGGTAGCTGAGATCCAAGCCTTCAGTTTCATCTACAGCTGAGGATGTCATATTAGCTAAATGGTAGAAACCAAAATCATCCTTTTGTGTGTCAGAGCTCAAATAAGCAATTGAATCTGCTGACCAGTCCTTGAATTTACTAGCTAGACCATTAAGATTTCCGCTAAAAACAGCCAAATAACCTTTCAGATACAGATCCTCAAACTCTCGATAGAATGGAACATAAACTTTTGGAAGAGACCCTACTTTCACCGTGGAAGAAGAAATGACGGGCGGATCCAAAACGGGCATATAAATGGAAGCCATGACCAAAACCAACAGAAACAAGACCAATTTGGATCTCCTAAAACAACAGGGCTTCAAGAGTTCAGATTTAGATTCAGGTTCAGAAACAAGGGTTTCACTCACAGACTTGAGTTCAGGTTCAGGTTCAGGGACAAAGGTTTCAGTCACCGGTTCGACCTCTTTTACCTCAGTTGGAAGCAACTCTTCTTCTGAACCCTTCTCTTTGTCCTCAGTGAGTGAAGTCACATCATCAGGTTCAGAAACTTGGGCTTCATTCACAGAATTGAGTGGAGGTTCAGGAACAAGGGTTTCTGTCACAGATTCAACCTCTCTTACCTTAAGTGGGAGAAACTCTTCTTCTGAATCGTTCTCCTCAGTGAGTATATTCACATCATCATCCTCACTGCTCTCTGAAGAGAAGCCATCTTCAAGCCTTCTCCCTTCATTCACATCAAGAAACTCTCCTTCCCTACTGAGGTAGTGCTCGATACGAGGATTAGGCCTATAATGAAGAAATTGAGGTCTAGGAGAAAGATAATTGATCTTGGGATCGTAAGGAGTAAGAGATCGGTCAGCATTCGTAGGAGCATTGAATGGCAGAGGGGAAACTTGGTGGTTCTTGATTCTAGACACCCCCTTCTTCAGCTCGCCACTACTCGAACCTTCTTGAAACCTTAAACCCATCTCTGATTTCGACCCAACTCCCTCACTCTCAACCCCGACACCTACTTCTTTGTTTGGAAACTCGAGAGAATGGGATACTGAGCTTATAACCTCATTCCTCTCTTGAAGAATCCTCTTTCTTGGGGAAGCAGAAACAACCTTCGAAGCAGCAGAGATAGTAGGAGCCATGAAATTCTTGGACCCCTTTGAAGAAGAGATCGCAGGGGGTCTCGTCTTTGCATTCTCTTTCTGTGAGTTCGGCGGCAAAGGCTTAGAAAAAGAGCTTCTTTGGGGAAATTCTACCAACGACAAAAAATCGAAAGTTCAGATAAAGAAACAAAAGAGGCCATTTTTGTGAAACAAGAAGTTGGGTTAAAGAGAGGACGTGATTACCTTTGCTCCTGCTGATGCTGTTGCTGATCTCAGGGGTTTTGGGTCGGCTTGGATTGGGGGAAGGAGACCTTGCTGCCATTGATCTTTGCTGTTCTTTCCCTTTCTTTGGTAATTGGGATTTTCCCTCTTTTACCCCCCTTTGATGCGAGGATATGAGATGTATGACTTGGATTGGAGACGGAGGGAGAGAGAGAGTTGAAGGGAATTTTGAGAAAAGAAGGAGTTTGAAGAGATTAAAAGAGACGAGAGAGATTTTTTTTTTTTTGCTACTTCTAACTGTAACGTCCAATTTCTCCTTCCAACTTTTGATCTATTTGCATTTTTTTAAAAAAAAGTGACCGTTGAGGCTTGCGTTCAAAATGCTGGGAGAAGCCTAGGATGATGGAATTCGACCGTTCGGATTCTTTACTCGTCGCATTCTTTTGGACTGGGCTTTCAGTAGATAAAGGCCTAAACCCATTTCGTCGTATTGGATTGGTTTTGGAAGGAGTAGATATTCTCATGATTCAGGAATCATAGAACACCCTCAAATAGGTCAACGTAAGTTGTGAGCAATACCCAAAACAATAACAAAACTATTAGCCATATTACAGCAATAAATGCTGATATTTACGTTACAGATTGGTAGACTGACCAATTAATACAGGTCACACACAAGAAGTTATTATAAGATGGGAAAATTGTGTCAAATGCCCTAAAATCAAAAACTTCATGTGCTTCAACTTCTACATTTTTTTCTCACGTGGTTGAGCCTCAAAAGCAAAAACTCTATGTTATGCAGCATTTATTTAGCAATTATTACATGCCAACTAAACATAGTGAGAGTAAAAAATAAAAAAACCCAAAATGTTCTTATCTCCTCTATTCTTTCGTGTTAAGTCTAAAAGCAAATTGAATTAGATTTAACATGAAAGTCTATTTCATGTTAAGTCTACTTCAGTTCATGTTAAATTTAATTTAATTCATTTTAAGTCTAATTTAAATCACGTATGTCTAATTCAACTAGTTTCAAGTCTAATTTAATTCATGTTAAGTCTAATTCAACTTGTTTTAAATTATTTTCTTGTTAAGTCCAATTTAATTCATATTAAGTCTAATTTAAATTCTTTTAACTCTAATTTCAATCATGTTATGTCTAATTCAACTTGTTTTAAGTCTAATTTAATTAAAATTAACATGAAATAGACTTAACATAATTTAAATTAGACTTAAAAGGAATTTAACATGATTAAAATTAGATTTAAAATAAGTTAAAATAGACTTAACATGATTCATGTTAAGTCTAATTCAATTTGTTTTTAGACTTAAAATAAGTTGAATTAGACATAACATGATATAAATTAGACTTCAAATAAAATAAATTAGCCTTAATATAAATTACATTGGACTTAACATGAACTAAATTGGACTTAACATGAATCAAATTAGACTTAATATGAATTTAGACTTGAAATGATTTAAATTAGACTTAAAATGATTTAAACTGGACTTAACATGAACCAAACTAGAATTTACACGGATCAAACTAGACTTAACATGAAACTATACTTAACATGAACCAAAACTGGACTTAACATGAAATTAGACTTAACATGAACCAAAACTAGACTTAACATGAACCAAAAACTGGACTTAACATGAAACTAGACTTAACATGAACCAAACTAGACTTAACAATGATAAACTGAACTTAACATGAAATTAGACTTAACATGATAAACTGGACTTAACATGAAACTAGACTTAACATGAACCAAAACTGGACTTAATATGAAATTAGACTTAACATGAACCAAACTGGTCTACCAGTTTTGGTTCATGTTAAGTCTAATTTCATGTTAAGTTCAGTTTTGGTTCATGTTAAGTCCAGTTTATCATGTCAAGTCTAGTTTGGTTCATGTTAAATATAAATTCATATTAAGTCCATTTTTGGTTCATGTTAAGTTTCATGTTAAGTCCAGTTTAATCCGTGTTAACTCTAGTTTAGTTCGTGTTAAGTAAAATTTAAATATTTTTAAGTCTAATTTAAATCATTTTAAGTCTAATTTCATATTAAGTCTAATTTGATTCATGTTAAGTCCAATTTAGTTCACGTTAAGTTCAATTTAATTCATGTTAAGTCTAATTTAATTCCTTTTAAGTCTAATTTATATCATGTTATGTCTAATTCAACTTATTTTAAGTCTAAAAAACAAGTTGAATTCGACTTAACATTAATCATGTTAAGTCTAATTTCAATCATGTTAAATTCCTTTTTAAATCTAATTTAAATCATGTTAAGTCTAATTCAATTTTTTAAGTCTAATTTCATGTTAAGTCCAATTTAATTAGACTTAAAATAAGTTAAATTAGACATAACATGATTTAAATTAGACTTAAAAGGAATTAAATTAGACTATATGAATTAAATTGGACTTAACATGAAATTAGACTTAAAACAAGTTGAACTAGACTTAACATGAATTAAATTAGACTTGAAACAAGTTGAATTAAACATAACATGATTTAAATTAGACTTAAAATGAATTAAATTAGACTTAACATGAGCCGAATTAGACTTAACATGAAATAGACTTTCACGTTAAGTCTAATTCAACTTGCTTTTAGAGTTAACATGAAAGAATAAAGGAGATAATGGCATTTTGGGGGGTTTTACTTTTTATTTTGTCTCTATGCTTAGTTGGCATGTACTAATTACTAAAGAAGCGCTGCAGAACATAGTGTCCTATTTTAAGGGCTGAACCACATGAGCAAAAGTCAGAGGCTGCATCACATTAAGATTTTGCTTTTGGGGTCTTGACACAATTTTCCCTTATAAGATTATCCTTGGATCAAGCAATTTAATCTACTTGCCAAATAAATCAAAAGCCATAGAAAGTAACAGAAAATGATAATGTTCAAAGGTGATAATAACAAAATAATTAGGGTTCTTTGCATGCATACCCCTTAAATCATGTAAATTTGCAACAATATCGTCAAATCTTAATATTTGCAAAACTACCTCTCAACTCGACTTTGCAAAAAAAAAAAAAAAAAAATCCTAAAATCAACAAATCATCAACTTGGTGCTAAAATTTTAACTATTTTATTGATAGTTTCTACAATGCAATTACAAATTAGCTTATTAAAGTTTATGATTAATTGCTTTAGGATTTCCCCCCCAAAATTGATAATTTTGAGAGGTAGTTTTGCAAATATTGAGGTTTGGATGGTATTTTTGCAAATACCAATAATTTAAGGAGCATATATGCAAGTAACCCACATAATAATTGGAAAAATAATAATCAACAATCAATCCATCCGACAAGGATCTTTAATTCAGTAATAGATAAAGCAATAGAGAGTTTAATATGCAAATATAAAAAGCAGAAGAAATGAAAAGGCGAAAAAAAAGGCCATACAAAAAGGTAAAAATGTAGCAAGTCCTAATGGCATGATGACAATCCTCAGGCTCTTCACAGATATAAAAAATAATGGTGGTCACTCTCGGATGCTGGAATAGTTTTGCATCCTCAGAGGTCAAAGAACCAAAAGCAAGCAGTCCTCCAAATAACTCAAGTCCTTGATGTTCATATAATGGCTGATTATTCTCTGTTGATCTTTCTAGCACCTGGACCACCTTCATTTTACATGGAGATTTGCTCCAGTACCTCAAACCTCAAGAATCTGAGACACCATTCAGTTCACAGTAAATGTTGTGGCCTTAAGCCTCACTGAAATGTAAATTTGTAGCAATAGCCAGTAGCAATTAACAACAGATGTATGATGAAGAGGCGTGAATAACCGAGTGAACCATAGAAAAATAAAAACAACAGAAGATTAAGGTTAAGCCATAAAAATAACCAGCCTACCAAGTAGGTTATGCTGAAGAAATCGTATCCTTCAAAAAATTTGATCACAAAGGGATCCTTTTGGAAGAAGATATTTGTTGCCTTCTGTATGGCTTCTGTATGACTATGAGATGTATCCTTCCACTATAACACTGCCATTCGAAACCCTCAACTGTAAATCCTTCAAACTCAGTGATTTCTTTCCGAATGTCAAAATGGAGGACTCCTGATTTCTATCAAGAACCGGGCACAGTTCCATTACAACCTTTTGCACCAAATTCTCATTCAGACCGTCCTCTAGAAGATCACCAAGATACCCATCATCCCCTCTGATATCTAGTATCACACTACACAATCCCTGCTGGCCACAGTAATCTAGAATCTTCCTCAAATTCATCTGTTCAATAACAACTACTTCAACACCTTCAGATTCTGGCTCTACAATTATTGGTTTTTCTGCCAAGACAACTATACGAACTGAAGACTTAGAAATGGAATCGGGAATGTGTAATGAATCCCCTTTTGTTATAACAATTTGAAGAGGCTGATTGGCTCCAGTTTCATGCGATACTGGTAAATTGGAGGTTCTGGTGTAAAAGTTACTAGAACTAACAATTCCATCATACTCCTCAAGAAGTTTAGAGTAGTATCCACCTGATTCCTCAGCTCCTCTTCCGAGATGATTTAGAATTCTTCCATTAAATGACATCGAGTACCTGAAACTCATAGGGTTAGAATGCAGCAGCAAACTAATAGATTGAAGGATGCACAAAGTCGGACATGAGTGGCACAACTAAATCCATAAGAAACTACGAAGTAGAGGAGAAGCCAAAGTATAGGTTTATGTATTTAACTACAAGGGGAGTTTCTAAAATCTAGTGTAAGGTTCTCACAAAAAAAAATTTCAGAAACATGTATCATATGCCTCTTCCCGAGAATGTCATCAGTTAAAAGCCCAAATTGGATAACTCATTATTGCCTTTTGAGCCAAAAGGTTATAAAGAACAATGAATCTATAAGGTAATACTTTGATGGTTTTGAGAGCTTATTGAACCACATCAATGTCATAATCACCATATTGTCATGTCATATCAACATGTTACGCAAAAAATAAATAAATAAATAATAAAATAAAATAAAACTGAGAAATATGCATCCTAGTAGAGTCTGAAACTCAAATATGACACCTAAAATAGATATGTATTAAATTAGGTATGTCTCCTCTTGAATTTAAATTCATGTGAATGGAAAAGCAAACAACAAGAAGTGTTCTTACTTCCTAGCATTTTAAATGTTAAAAAGATGGCAAGACAAGGAACATCAAATTGATGTAAATATTCATCATATAAATATTATGATTGAAATTTGACCTAATTGGTTACAGCATATAAACTTCAGATATGCATGTCAAAGCCTGGATAATCTTGCCATCCATAACCTAATAATAGCCTATTTGTAGTGTACGGATCATGCCTACTGCATCTGACAAAGAAATCAGCATAAAAAATTTTCTAAAAGAAGTGCTAGATGGCTTACCTCAGGGTCACAAATGGCTTTCCGGTAAGCATTCGATGTGTATATGCCTCAATGAGTTTCCGACATAACAATTCTTCTATACCTACTGTGACATCTATTCCTGATGCTCTGAGTTTTTCAACACCTTTTGAAGCTACAATTGGATTTGGATCCACCATTCCAACAACCACCCTTTTCACTTTCGCACGAATTAATGCTTCTGTGCAAGGAGGGGTTCTCCCATAATGGTTACATGGTTCAAGGCTCACATAAGCAGTTGCATTCTCTGCCAGAATGCCAGCATCCTTTAGAGCGAACACCTGCAAGTTTTAAATTTCTTATCAACTATATCAAATTAAAGCCTGGATCAATGACAAAAAACAACAAACTCACCATCAGATGAATTATGTGTGTCAGTCATAGTTTAAAATTCAGGTTCATGACTAGATAAATATGCTGAGGAAAATAGGAATAGCATACATCTTGAAACCATACCGAAAAACAGATTGAAGTTCTACAGGCACTTTGAGAACTCATAGAATCATACCTTGATATTTTTTATGGAGCAATCATGTATTTTTAAACAACAAGAAGGTTATGTTCTCTAAAGAATCTCAATATATTGGTATTGAAGTTAGTGGATAGTTCTTGAATTCAGGCTGAATTGAGGCTATTTCTTGAACTGAAAAGAGTTAAACGACATCAACCCACCCATACACACTATAATATCTCAAAAAATAGTCTCACATGGAAGGCGTAAGGAAACTCTCTGGTATATAATCATTATTTTCAAGTCAAAAATTAATTATAGCTACCATTTTTAGAGAGGAATCGTGTAAACAGCTTCATATAGTTAAGCATGAACTAATGATTCATATAGTTAAGCATGAACAACTGATATCAATGTCAGGACATGCACTTGACTTTCGAAGCCGAGGATTTCTAGGTTCTCTTAGACTACATTAATGAAATTAGGAAGAACGAACCTATAAACATATCTCCCCTTGAAAGAAAATGGTAGGTCAAAGTGCCAAACATGTTATGAGGACTACTTATGATTGCTATGGATACGGAGTCCCCCAATTAGAGAAAGGCAGAGAAACATATGTGTGATGTGCATAAAAAATAAATATTAAACTTTTCCTTTCAACTACATTTCCTTGAATAGTAGGTAATAAAAGAAAGAAAAAAACCAAAAAAATTGTGTGATGCACATCTTAGTAGTCCGATGTTCACTTTGCACTTCAAAATACAATCTCTCAACCCATCTTGGAATCTGATAGATATTTAGATACTATCTGAACTTTGATAGTATCCAAATATGCTTACAATATCACGGATTCGGATCTTTGGTAATTGGAGAGGGTCCAATTCTTTCAATCCCCACCGTCAATCACAATTTTAAAGGACAAAGTATCTCCATGTAGGATTCTAACAATCAAGCTAGTGGTTTTCCAACTACCTTATAATTTTGGTGAATATATTTTATTTATGATAATATCAACTATTTACAAAAAATAATTGAAAACTAAAATAATTAAATTATACACTCCAATTAATACGTGCCAAAATGTAATTAATAGATGGCAAAAATACCCTTTCAGATTATGAGTAAGATTTTTATACTGCTTTCAACATGTAGAGGTGATTTATTTGTTTATGTAATATATTCTAAAAATATATAAATTGGGTTATATTTGAGCAGGATGACGAACAAATTGTTGGATATTTTTAAAGAAAAGGCAATTTTGCCTTAATGAATTCTAATAAATTTTTGTAATTAAAATATGCAATTAAAATATGTTTTAATGTGTTTTAATTTGCAATTAAAATGGGCATAATGACTATACATTATGACGAACGTTACGAAATTTATTGAGGGATTTTGTAACGGCTCTTTTCAACCCCTATATAAACAACATATGTTGAGCTCAAGAAAAATGAAGAAAAATGTGGAAAACTTATCTTGTTTTCTTTTCTCCTCTACATATCATTTTCATCTATACTTTAGATTTACTTTATGGGCAACTTCTTCATCTGAGCTGAAGCTCTGCACTCTCGCCCGAGTGCAGAGGCCGGGCCGTTTCCGGGGGTTTTTACTGCTAGGGGAGAAGGGATCATCTGCGCCAGGGCGATAGGCGGGTCCTCAATCTTCTAGGGCAGTGTTTACACGACTGCTCCCGTCAGGTCTGTTTCTCTAATTTATATTATTTATCTTTGATGTATTATTTATTTAATTTCCGGGTTTAAATTCATGCTATAATCTTTATTTATTTGATAAATTTCCAACACAAATTATGTTACCTTCATCGATTAGGTGCGATATTTTTTTAGCGATTTATTTTTCTTGGCACAAGATTTAATTGATAGTTAAAAAGAATCCTAATCCCACTATCCCAATACCAAAGTTGTAACAGTTTATATACCCTACATCTAGTAAATATTAATTGATATCAAAACATTTATTTATTTACATCAATTGGTGTTGTAAAACCAGTGGCTACCACTGAACCAATAATTCTTCAGGTTCCCAATAAGATTTAGGAACAAACAAGAACACCGACGGTCCTCTGCAAACCCATCACATTGTAAACCAAGGGAACTCATGCTTGACATTTGAACTGAAATTGGAATTTTCCTCAAATTTCATCAAAAATAAAAAAAAAGAAGAAGAAAATACCTCAGCGTGAGGCTGACCAGCTTTAGGATGAAACCCTTGACCCACAATTTCATCGCCCTTGACGATGACGCAGCCCACCATTGGATTAGGGGCTGTTCGCCCAATTGCTTTCTTGGCCAATTCGACGCATTTCCTCATGTAGAACCCATCGTCCTCCATTTTCTCACACACAATGATTTTATTTGAACTGCGACTGTTGTTGCTTCCAACTGGAATTGGGGGGTAACGGGAGCCAAATCCCTTGAGATAGGAATTAGGGGTCTTTGATTTAGAGTGAGAGGGTTTGGAGAGTTTTGTTTGGTGTGGGATTGGGAGCAAAGAATTTAGGAGAGAGTGAGACATTGGAAAGGAGGGAGGAGAGAGGGAGGGCGTGGGGGGAAAATGACTTTGATGCAAGGGGATTTGGGTTAAATTTTGGGGGCAAATTTCACAAACCCCCTGACTTTTGAGCTGATTTGAACAAAAAAATAAAAATAAAAAACTCCAAACTTTGAAAATTAGATATAACCCCTAACTTTTGGGATTTTCGCTAAACCGCTCGGAAAAAGTTGCGCTGCAATTTGAGGCAACCTTAGGGAAAGCCACATAAATTTCATTCTAGGAAAATAGGGGAAAATGAGTTTAAAACTTTTTCCTATTTTTTAGGGTGGTGGGGTATGTTAGGAATAAAAATTCTATAGAAACACTCTCTACAATGTGGTATAGAGATAGGGTTAGTTAAAGTGTAAAGTTTAAAAATTGTAGCTATTCTATAGAATATGATTTTTCTAACGGGTGCCCATGGATGCTTTTTAGGAGAAGAGATAAAGAAATGAAAGTCACTTATTTTACGAAAGTAAAATTGCATCCATATCATCATATACTCAAAAGTAAAGATATTTTGAAATTATTAATTTATTAATTTTAATTAAAATTATATTAAGCTTTCAATAAAATATTTTTTTCACTAAGAGTAAAACCTGATTTCCCATTTCGTGATAAAATCGATACTTTTCTAGGATAAATTACACATACAATAAATTTGGCAGGTACCTTTTTTCCTTTTTTGAGAAAAATCTTTTCTCAATTCCACAGATGTGTGTTATGAAAAACTTTTCATATATACTAGCATATTAGCACGTGCAAAAGCACCTGTTTGTAGTGTTCACTTTTTTATTTAGACAATCCTTAGTCCAACATTTTAGTTATATTTATTATCACTTAGCGTGTATTTATTGGATGAAAAATTCTTTAAGAACCCAAAATATGGGACCAATAGGGGGGCAAGTAAGGTGTCCCCCTCCTATTGGATAATGAGTTGGCCATCATTAATGATGGCCAACTCATTATCCAATAGGAGGTGGACACCTCACTTGTCCCCTTTATTGGTCTCATATTTTGGGTCCCTATAGCAAAGCTCTTACTAGATTTCTAAGAAAATATGCACATGCATAATCACATGATGAAATTAATGAGAATTTTTTGTTATCATTTAATGTTGTATCATGGGATATATTAATTTTAGATTGAACTAACAACAACTATTGTAGATAAGAAAATTTTATCCAATCTTTATAAATTTGTTACCATTATTATGAAAACTATAATGTTTTTATTTCTTAAAACATATCTTTAATTATATATTATATACGTATTAAATAAGACTCATTTCAAATATGTAACTATCTAGTTTACATTGCGTTGTATTTTTTACTTTAGTCAATTATATAATTGTAAAAGTGTTATATGTATGAAATTTTAAATTTAAGAAAGAGATGGACAAAGAGATAGGATGCATTTAATGAGAGGAAAAGTGGACAAAACGTCCAATTACTCCTCTAGAAACTCTCCATCTCCGAAGTTTAGGCGGTTATCTTTTTTCCAAATTCAGAGATGTTTCCTGCAAATCACCCTAAAATCTAGGGGTTTTGTGAAACTTAAACCGCGGATCTTAGAATGGACATCGGGCACGCAAGTGCTACAACACCCGAACCCGTTAGGTTACTAGGCGTCCAGGGTTTATAAAAACAGCCGGACTTCCTCTTTCGATTACAGAACAACCTAGAAGCAGCCGCCCCCTTTTTCTATCGGCTCCATCTCACTTCATCAACAATGGTAAATATCAGGGTTTCAACTTTTTTTTCTTTCCCCCGGTTTATATTCTTGCTCTCTCATAAATTTCTGTATCAAAAATACTTAATTTTTCAGGGCACAGAAGTTGCTGTGAATCCAAAGGCCTATCCTTTGGCCGACGCTCAGCTGACAATCACAATCTTAGACCTCGTGCAGCAAGCTGCTAACTACAAGCAGCTCAAAAAAGGCGCAAATGAAGGTTATTTTCCGTTGAAAATTTTCATTTTGTCCTTTTTAGTTTTTGGTGATCAAAAATTTTAAAAAAATTAATTTTTTTTTTTGGATTGCAGCGACGAAGACGCTAAATCGGGGGATTTCGGAGTTTATTGTGATGGCGGCTGATACCGAACCGCTGGAGATTCTTCTCCATCTTCCTTTACTCGCGGAGGACAAGGTATCCAGCTTTCAGAAAAATATAGGAAATGAGTAATTTTTTTTATATCAGGTTGTTTATTGTGATAGTTAATTGATATTTTCGTTTGACAAGTCTTTGATCTTTTGATTCTCATCGAAATAGAATGTATAATGACGGAATTTCACCTTTGTCGGTCGTGTTAGCATTTAATTCTTATAGAAGCAAAAGTGAGAGGGCCGATGTTTTTGGCAAACTATGTCCTTGCTCAAATCAAAGACCAAGAAATTAATTATTAGTGTGTGAAACAAAGTGCATGGATTGAAAAGTTGTTATTGTTGAGAGGATTTAAGAAGATTAAATGGGTTATAAGAGACTAATATAGAGCAAGACTTTCTTAATTTGATCATATCTTAAGCAATCGATATGACCAAGCTTACAAAAAGCATTAGGCGTTTTAGGCGTCGGACCCAACACCTAGAACCTAAGCATCTAGGCGGTTTTCCTTTTTTTTTACATTTTTTTCAATTACAATAATTGATTGTGGATGCCAATGTTATAGCTTAGGTATCAGACTGGCCCTTGGGTGGATTTTTTCTTTGTCTAAGTGGTGGTGGGTGGTGATGGAGGAGGTTTTGCTGAATGTTGAAGGAGTTAAATTAGATGTTCATGGTTGGAGGCTTGAGAGGCTTGGAGGAGGTTGGAGGATGTGGATGTTGCAACAGAGAAAATCACGATGAAGGCCTAAAGGATGCATGCCGTGTAGGCAGACAACGCTTCCCTAGCTACTCCCAAGACCTAGGTGGATAGCGTAGGTACTACCTACGCACTAGGTGCCACGCCGAGCGGGTTACCGCCTAGGTCTAGGCATCCACCTAGGCCTAGACGTGCACACCTAGGTGGGTTAGGCGAGGAGACTTTTTAAAACATTGGATATGATTTATAAATGTGTGTTAGTGATGGAGATGATGAATCATTTAATTGGCTTAGTTATGTGAATTTTTATTTGCTATGACATTGAAATATGTAAAAGAAAATATTTTAAAAACGTGCTTACTGTTATACTAGGAGGACTCTCATAGGGCTTTTTCCTCTGTGAACTGCAGTCAATCTTCTTGGATATAGTTTATTAAACTAAAGTCAAAAGTGTTGCCTAACATCTTTTGAAATGAAACAAAAAATCCAAAAGGAAAATTAGGTAAATTTTGAAAATGGATAAAAACAAAATTGCTGGGTCCCACATTTTTTAAAAATGAAAATAAAAACGTGGTTGAAATCTCTCTGCACCGAAAGTAGCTGTAATTGTTAAAAAATAAAGAGTGTGGGCCCCACATGAATAGTAACTAATATTATTTTATTAGTGCATAGTATTTTTCCAAACGCTATAAATAGACCCCAAATCCTTAAGAAAAATTCATTTCCAAAAACAACAATCAATATATACATATATAGATTGTAAAATAGCTGGTGATTATAGGAATTTTGCCTGATAGATCAAGGAGATCTTTTGCGTGATAGATCGAGGAGATCTTTTGCGTGATAGATCGAGGAGATCTTTGCCTGATAGATCGAGGAGATCTTGACAGTACTGGGTCGGTGCACATCAAAGTACTGGACTGTTGTACCTGGAAGCAATTTGGCCTTGGGATCCTTGCATCGGAGTAGGCCAAATAATGCTTTAAGTACATCATTTCACAAACGCACAGCAGCTGAGTTGAAAATTTTAAATTACTGCACTTCCTTTTTCAAAATTTACCTAATTTTCCTTTTGGATTTTTTGTTTTATTTCAAAAGATGTTAGGCAACACTTTTGACTTTAGTTTAATAGACTATATCTAACAAATCTTAGATATCAAAGTGTGCTAAGATGGCTTAACAGAGATCGTTTTCTATGGGTAACCTGAAATTCCATAGGACATACTTAATTTTACTCTTGGCAGAAAGCATATATCTCAGTGCCTTACCTTCTGAATATTAATTAATTAACCGTACAAAATTTTTTTCCTTAACTTAGAAATCAGATAAATAGTGCTTCCCATGAGTGATATAAGATGATAGAATGTTGGTGTTTTAGCACAGATGGTAGTCAAATGGGTGTTCAGAATGTAGGACTGCAACAATTACAGATATGTGGTCATTTTTCTATGTTTTTTCCCCTATGTTCCAGTCACACAAAGAGGAGGACCTGTTTTGGGTAAAGCCAGTCTAGATTCCTTGTTATATCCCTGAATGCCTTATCTGACTTCAGATTGTGTCATTATGCTTTCTTTTTTTTTATTTTTTAATGTTGGGGGTATTGGAAGTTGGAACCGTGGATAAAACTTGAGTATAAGCATATTGCCAATTTGAAGGAAAGTATTAAATAGACATCGTGATATAGAATCTATAGAACATGCTACAACTTGTGAATGCACTTTTTTATACGGTTTGTTAAATTGCTAGTCATAAACATGCTGCCACAGCATTAGCCCTTTATATTAGAAGGGAGATAGGAAAGTGTTGAGAAAATATTAGCCAACAAATTCCCTGTGGTTCTGGTGATCTTGCTTCAGATGTCCACTGGACAAGGCAGAATAAAATTAATCTCAGCAGTCTGCCAATGTTTTTAATCAGAAACTAATCTCGGCAGTCTGCAGTCAATTGATCTGAATATGACATTTTCCTTGTTAAGAATGGAGACTTGCTTCGCAAGTCAATCCCATTGGGACCATGGACATGCATTCTTTTGCATCTCAGATGTGTAGAATTCAAAATGTTAGGCATACTTGCTTTATCATGAGTTTATGTTGACAAGCAAATAATTTTGTGCTATTTAAAAATTGTAGTATCATTATGATAAAAGAAAATTTCGGTGAAGTAGATAAATAGGAACCAGAGGACTCAATGATTCAGAGGACTCAATGTTAAGGCTATACACAGAGAAAGACTTAAACTAGCCTAGCTGCCTACTTCTTTTGGAGTTTGGGGCTTAAGGGTGTTAGGGCCAGTTCGGTATTTCTTTTTTTAGGTGTTTCTGCTTATTTTTTTAATAAGCAGTTAGTACTGCTTTTAAGTGGTTGCTTTTGAAAACAATATGAGGATGCTTTTAAAACCAACTTTTATATACCATATATACCTTTTTATCTTTTAACAATAATCACTAAGCACTTTTTTACCAAACAATTTAACTGCTTTTTAAGCAGTTTTTTATATTTGATTACTGAACACCTATTTCAACAGTTTCTATAAGTTGCTTTGATAAGCAACTTATTATAAGCTGTAGCAATGCCAAACTGGTCCTCAGTCTCTCAGCCTTGATTTGCAAACACTGGTAATATATATGCAATGACAGAAGTGAGCATTACCTATTTATCCTTCAAATTGGTTTTTATGCCCTGGTGTCCTGAGTTCTTTTTTCGTTCTCTCTTTTTGCTTATTGGGATTTTATACTCACCTAGCTCTTGACATTTAATTGTCCCAGAATGTCCCCTACGTATTTGTTCCATCCAAACAAGCACTAGGTCGAGCTTGTGGAGTCACAAGGCCAGTGATTTCTTGCTCAGTGACTAGCAACGAAGCCAGCCAGCTGAAAAGCCAGATACAGCAACTGAAGGCGTGTTTTTCTCGACTTTGTTTTATTGTATTCATCTCCTTTACAAGGCTCATTTTCGTTTACTAATTTGATTTTTCTTCTCGTTTCCAGGATGCTATTGAGAAGCTCCTGATCTGAATATTGAAAACCTTTCTGCGTGATGGATGATGGGCCTCAAAGCCATCAAAACCCATGGAGGCTTGGACTGAGATCGGGATTTTGTATTGTTTTTGTTAGTTTAGCTTTCTAGATTTCTTCTGTATTGTAGTATGTGACTTTTATGTTATGACTGATTAGTACTCGGTTAAGTATTTGAGATGCTTGCGATTAGAGGTTAGCGACGAATCTTTTGTGTTCCTATGTGGTGTTTAAGATGTCTGTGACGGGAGATTGCAACATATCTTTTTCTATTATGGTGTGTTATGATGTTCGAAGGCCTTGGCTTTAATCTTGTGTTTGCATTGCAGCATTCCTCCAACCGTGATTTGATGTAGCGATTAGTTCTCTAGTTCTTTGGCCATCCTTGCATGCATTAGATATTGCAACAATTCTTGCACTCAATTTTGATAAATATTTGCTGCTCTTTCAAGGATTAGAAAACTATCTTCTCGAAAATGTTTTTTTATAGAGTTGCTTATGGGACTGTCATTTTTCTTTATTAGGATAACGATGATTTCAACGAAAGCCTGAAGTGCCTCATTCCTACCCATTATAGAAGTCTGATACCTCATTGAATCTATATTTTTCTGTAGCGATGACAACCGGTAGCCTTTTCCTTTTCCATTCTTTTTTT
>BQKN01059152.1:61442-77109 GCA_022839385.1 Asparagus kiusianus | reverse complement strand
AAAAAGCGTCGATCCTCACCAAGGAGAATCAAGGCTCTTCCCGATTGCCTCACCAAGGAGAACAACGTGGGGTAAAAAGGATCAATTTACAAATTTCTAAGAAAAAAGGGTTTATTTGCAAAAAAGTAGCTCACCAACGTAAGAGGGAGGCGCGCCATCAACCGACACAGCAGGGGAACGACCTTTCGGGGCACGAGACATGATGGCCTGCAAAATAACTCAAGGGTTTAGATTCAAAAAAAAAATAATTTCAGCCCTAATTTTCTGCATAAAAACCCCTCAAAATTATAATTTTTACCCCCTGAAAGATTAGCTCGAGGCGTCAAATCACACTCTCAACCCTTACATACAATCCCACGACTCTATACATTGGATCGAACATGAAAAAGATCAAGATTGTGGAGGATTTACCTGAAGAAAAGCTCGAGATCCAATAAAGATGAGATCTTTAAGGAAACTTGAACCACGTGCTCGAGGGGCCTGAGAGAAATTCTAAATATGGAGTTTTTGGGAGATTTTTTTAGTCCAAGATCCAAAGGAACCCTAGATCTAGGACAACTATCAAGGTTTGAAGGCGAAAGAATGCTCGAGGGAAGAGAAAAGTCAAAAAAGGGGAGATAGGGGGGGCCGGCCCTAGAAGAGAGGAAGAAAAGAAGAAAAAGAAGAAAAATGGACCCCTTTTATAAGGTGAACCAGCCTTGAACCGGACCGAACCAAGTTGAACCAAACCGGATCAGTCCAAATCAGTCCAAAAAGGGTTGAATCAAGCATCGAAACGACTTCAAATCAACTAAGGGTCTCATCCTTGGTTTATTCCTGTCTCTCCCACACATTCGGAAGGGTCGGACGATTTTTTGAGCCAAATTATTGCCTTTTTTGGCCTATTTTCAAGCCGGTTCAGCTTATTTTGGGCACGGGAATACTCCAATAAGGTATACGAGTATAAACTATTTCCTATTTTTGTTGAGAAGTTCCTGGAGAATATTTTTCTAAAATATTCTTAAGGATAACTCAATAACACGACGCCGGACAACGCGTCACAAATAAAGACTCAACGCCAACAATCGAGGGTCAGTTATACATCGAACCAATAAGCACGAGATAAAAGATTGGAAAATCAGGAATCGACTTCAAGTTCAAATTCCGACAACGGTCAGACAATAAATGCAGTACTGGAATCCTTACAGACATTCGACAAAGCACCGAATAGCCTGAAGGAGTGAAGGAATACAGAACGAAGGTCTTTTCCAGGTCCCGTTACACCGACAAAGGGTAGGGGCAATCATATCCAAAGCATTCCATACTCTTCTATAAAAGAACGAGACTAGAACACTTTGGAGGGGGTATCTGTAGGCGTATAAAATTGCCTATAGGTCCCTTGGCACAGCTCGGCACGATAATTCGACAAATCAACGAACGTTTGAGTGACGAGGCAACGAGATCAACGGATTGTACGCAAGCGACGGAATGCGTTCGCACGTAGAACCAATCCAACGGTTCGGAAAGTCAACGAGTCGTCCAACAACAAAATGGATTTGAACTCAAACACCGAGGCGAATTTACTGCCAAATGGAGACCCAGACTGTCAAATCAAAGTCCAGATCAGCAACGAAACAAATCACGGACAAAACAACCGAACGACGGACACCACGGCAACACCCGGGGGGACTCGGCCGAAACCGAGCCACCCCAAGGTGGCTCGGCCCAAGCCGAGCCACCCATGGGTGGCTCGGCCCAGAACTGTGCACGGGCACAGTTCTGGGTGCCTATAAATAGGCCTTCAGATTCATCATTTGTGAGGACTTTTTGGTGGAACTTTTGGAGAGCCGAAACTCTGCCGGATTGTGACCTCACCTCGGAGTTTTGAAGGCTTGAGCTTGGACATTCGGATCTGATTCTTGGCGAGCACCCGTACCAAACAAGGCAGGAGTTCGAAGGAATCTAATCCTCAGATCTACGTCGTTATACTCCGGATCAAAGCTTGGTTCTTTGATCCCAAGATTCGAGCGGTTGTTTCCTTGGTGAAACAATCCCTCCCGGCTATTATCTCCTTGGTGGGATAATACCCGTAATACTTCGTAGATCTGCTTGGATCCAGATCTCGCGGTGGTCAATGGAATAACCATCGGCGCAGGCAAACAACCCACAAAGCGAGTGACCGGATAACAGGAGCTCGTGATCTGTTCGACAAATAAGGAAAGTTGTAATTTTTCTTTATTTTCTTTGATTTTCATTGTAACCGGCTCTTATAAAAAGACCGGATCTCTTTATAACGCAAAAAGTTGTTAATTGAGTGCAATGACATCAACAATGAAGAAAAGTTTAGTTTTTCCCACGAACAATCTGGCGACCACAGTGGGAGCCACCGATCTCGCTGCCGAGATCGGAGCGTCGCAGCCGCGGATCTCGATCCCGGTCGTGGAGGAGGTCGAGTATGAGTTCGACCAGCAGAAGTACGAGGAGTACGTGTCCTCGTCTGGATCTACCTCCTCCCCCAAGTCCAAGAAATCCCAGAAGTTCTCCTCCAGGAGAAAAGTCCGTTGGTGCGAAGAAGTCGAAGCCACCAATGACAAACTCACCCCGATCGACGCCGAAGTTGCGTTGGGTGAAGTCCTACCGGCCTCTAAGCAGGTCAAATCCGCCGTTGAAGGCGTGGTGACTCTCTCTAAGAGAGCCCGCCAGAGGCAGCGTCAACGCCTTGTGAAGCAGTTCGCAAAGGCCATGGAGTCCGTTGACGGGGTCCGCTACCATGCGGATCTGAAGAGCAAACGAGGCAAACAGCCTCAACAACAAGTGAAGGGTGGTTCCTCCAAGCCATCAACTATGGAGTGGGTCCATGTCAAACGGAACCGTTCGACGCTGGAGGAGCGCATCCGCAAATGCCGCGCACTATCGGCACAAGCACGGGCCGAAGCTGAAGAAACCCGACGGAAGCTGCAGAAGGAGGTGGTCAAGAAGCCGCCATCAACTCGCAAGGTTTGGAGGCCGAAGTCTGAAGCAATAATTCAGACCAAGGAGCAACAACCGCAGCCTCTGAAGATTCAACACCTGGCAAATCAATCCAAACAGCCGGTGATTTCTGCAACTGCTCCGGGAGATCCCGCAGGACCATCCCAGAAGAGAAAGTCAGTTTTAGAGCGCCTCAGTCCACTTCCTAAGGAACGAGGCAAAGCTCCAATCCAAGAACGCTTGGGGCCAATGAAGAAGTCCCAAACAATGCAACATGCTGGGGGTCGCCGCAACCCTCAACACTTGGAGAAGATCGTGGCACCCAAGCGCACAACTTTGCGCATCGAAGTGCAAGAGCCCGCTGAAGATTCACGCTCACAAAGGCGCGTTTCAAGGCGTGTGACTCTGGATGGTCCGAAGAAGACAATTCATCCTCAGAAGGAAACGTTGTCGTCTGATGACGACGACGTTATACCTGGGAGAGCGTGCCAACACACGATAGGTTGCTCCAACCTTCAAACGGACGAGCTGTACTATCGTGCCGGGGGTACGAGTAAATCCAGAAAGAGGAGCCCTCGAAGGTTCGAAACTCAGTGTCCTTGCTCAAAGCTCATTCGAGCAGTACTATCTGAGTGCAATTGTGTCAAGGTAGTCCCCGAAAGAGTTTCTGTGTTCGTGAGGCTCAGCACTAAAACGCCAAAGCCCAGGTCTAGGCGTTTCCGAAGAAGAAGAACAATGGTCGAAGATGGTGAGCATTCAAGGGTCACCGCAAATATGACCAGCACAGGAATATCGGCTCAGGATAACCCCGAGACGATTCCAGAAATACCCCGACGGGTAACTCGTCTTCAGTCCGGGGCTATCATTCGTGCGACGTATGGTAGGGTCCGAACAAGAGTACCTTCGGGAGATGAAGAATCAGATACTGGCTTAGCAGTTGCGTCTGATAACACCGTGTCCAGTGAAGGACAGCCCCGCGAGTCGTTTACGATAAGCGTGGAGCAAGTGGCCAAGATGCTTGAAGATGCTATGGCCAAACAACAGGAAAGCTTTAGGTTCGAAATGCAGATGGCTATGCAGAACATGAGAGAGATGCATGACCAACAGATTCAAGCATTGAGGAACCAACAAGGCGAACCAAGTCGTCACAACCAGAACAACCTGGAAGATGAGGACACAAATGAAGCTCGTAATACAAATAACCCTCCCATCAATGCAGGGGGTGGTAACGAGAATTCTAGTGAAGACACGGGTGAAAGCCTAAAAATCAAAAATCTCGAGAGCAAAATCAATACATTGATTTCCGCTCAAGAGACAAAAAAGACGGGCATTCCTTGTCCGTATCCGAAAGAGTGGGAATCAATCCCATATCCGGCGAAGTTCAGTCTAATTAACTTCACGCCGTTTAATGGGATGGGTTCACCCACTCAGCATTTGATTTACTTCAAATCGCACTTGGGAGTCATCTCTGGTAATGAGCCTCTGATGGTGCGGTCATTCGTTGGCACTCTTCGCGGAGCCGCCTTCGATTGGTATCGTCGCCTCAAGCCAGGAAGTATAAACAGCTGGGACGACATGGAGACTAAGTTCCTCACGAACTTTTTCGATGACGATACCGAGATCTCTATCGGATCGTTACTCGATGAGAAGCAGAAAGACGGGGAGCTAGTCGACACCTTCGTCAAGAGGTTCCGGAACAAGGCGATGAATTGCCGGGACCCGATCACTGAGGAATTCATCCTCCAGTCCTGCCACAACAACCTTTCACTGGATGTGTTGGAAGCAATGGGCACAGCACCATCCAAGACCTGGAAGGATTTGAAGGTCCGAGGAGAGCAAGCTGAGCGATTCCTCAGGAGAAAGAAGGCGGAGAGAGGCCAACCGGCAATAAACCCTCCGAAGCAGAACTTCAACCAAAAAGGGAAAGGTAAAGCTCATGCTAATGCCGTTGATGCTAACCAAACTTTTCAATTGTAACCTCAGCAACAGCAGCAGCAACGAGCGCCACGACAATCGCAGCCACATTGGCAGCAACGGCCTCAGAAGCAAAAGTCTTCGGAGCCGAGGTTTCCCAAAGTCTACTCCTTCAAGGATGATGAAGTTCCCGGCATCTTCAAGTACTTGTTGGAGAACAGCAAAATCCAGTTGCCGGCGATCGTAGATCACGAAGGAGCCACTAAGGTGACGGACCCGAAGTACTGCGCATACCACAGAGCGGTCCACCACCCAACAAAGTCTTGCTACCACCTCAAGGACAAGATCCAGGCATTGATCGACGTAGGAGTCATAACCCCGAAGCCTGCAAAGAATGTGGGAGCAAACGCGGTGTCAATCAGTTTTGGATCGGTGCCTACAACTTGGTTCGAGCCAAAGCGCGTCACCAAAGTCGGGATGAAGACGGTGAATGATGACCCTCACGGACAACGCCAAAAGGGACTTGTGCCACACACGGCCCCAAATGGTGAAATTCTCTGGGTTCACCCCGACCTGATTGAAGATGAACAATAGGCCGGATCGTCATCCAAGAAGAACCCAAAGGGTAAAGGGAAGTCTTGCTATGGAGTCTCTGCCATCCCAGGAGAAGATGACGAAAGAATCCCCGCTTTCCCACTTTCCGACGAAGAACAGGAGGTCTTTGCGACCCGGAGTGGAAACGAATATCACTTCAAATATCCATCTCCTGGTGATCAATTAGCTGAGCAGGGGGTGACAAAACGGGGACCAGCCAAGACTCTCACGGAACTGGGGGTGATTACAGTTCCCAAACCGGTTGAAGATTCTCGACGACAGCCGGTAGATAAGCAGAAAGAAAAGAGGCCCGAGGAGGTTCAAAATCCGAAGCAATCTCGTTTCAGTCGTCCGATTGGAAAAGATAAACCGGAGAGTTCAAAAACTCCGCGTGCCTTCGACATCATGGCTCAGCTAGCTAATATTCCAGCACGGATAACGCTATATGAACTGCTGCGACTGTCCAAGGAGACTAGAGAAGCCTTACAAGAGGCCTTGGCCGATTCAGAAGCATTTCTCACTCGGATCAAGCCAGCGCCTGAGGAACTGGAACTGTTAGCCCAGCAGTGCAATGTGGTGGCTAAGAATATTCCCTGCATCACCTTCACCAAAGAGGACATGCAGACGAAGAATTCAAATCATGATCGGCCCCTGTATTTCGTCGGGTACATTAGCTCCAGCGAAGTCAACCGAATCCAAGTGGATCCGGGTTCCGCTGTGAGTATTATGCCACTTCGCCTAATGCATAGCCTTGGCATTCCAGTCAGCAAGTTGGCGTCTACGGGCACAGTCATTTATGGATTCAACACCAGCGGGTCAAGACCTTTGGGGAAAATCCGAATAAAGTACCAAATGGGCGATCTGAAGACGGAGGTCACGTGCTACGTGATTGATGCTGAGACATCCTATAACTTACTATTGGGTCGGCCTTGGATCCATAGTAATGTTATAGTTCCCTCCACTCTACATCAGTGTTTGAAATATGTCGACACTGATGGAAGAGTTAGGAGGGTGGTCGCGGATAAGCAACCATTCAAAGGGTATGAGAATTACTTCACAGATTCTCTCCTTTATGGTAATGAATCCAATACAGAACCATCGGTCCAAGGCACGGACAGCGGAGAAGAAGCTGATTCCGAGGCCGGATTCGATTACAATGGTGGTTTTGTTTTAAATGATATTGTACCCTTTGTAATCAATCTTGACGATGAACAATCGTCAGATGGCGGTTGTAACTGGCAACTTGCCGATATTGAAATAAATCACGATTTAGAGTACTCCTTGTCTCTTGATGACGCTATGAAAGGATTATACGATAATCCAGATTTATATATGCCGCTCAGATCATCTTACATAACAAAGGAACACCTCCAGCATTCTTTCGGGACGACCCTGGTTATCCCGGCCAAAACAGGAGGGGAAAAAGAAGTGATTTATGGTAAAGGACGGAATGTTTCAATACCAGATCATTTCTTAAGGGAAGATGAAGATGATGACAAATCTGGTCTGCATTTATCTAAGTATAGTCCGGAAGCGCGCACGCTCATGGAAAAGCAAGGGTACGACTTCACACTCGGAGAAGGTTTATACTTCGATCGAGGTTCCCGTGTCCCAGTCAAAGCGGCATATGTACCAAAAGGGAAACCAGATAATTATTACCGTCACAAAAGAGTCTTAGGCTATGTTTCATCAGATGACGAATGTGGCTGGCAAATCATCGATCAAATTGCTAACAAAGCTAAGGATGCGTACTTGCCAGATTCTTCAGCTGAGGATTCCGACACAAGTTTGGGAGAAATGTTTAAGACCTTGATGTCGAACATGACTATAGCTGATCCATCTACGATGGAGGATGATGATCAAATACCAACGTGGGAGGACCCATGGGTTCATCATCTGAACATGCAGTATGGTGATAGGTTTGAACAGAGAAAACCACCCACCGAAGACGAAGTAGTCCAAATCAATATGGGCGATGAGGCCAATCCGAAGCCCATATTTATCAGCGGTAGTCTTCCCCCAGATGAGAAGGAGGAATTAATTGCCCTGATCAGAGAATACATTGATGTCTTCGCCTGGAACTACGAAGACATGCCAGGTCTCGACCCCAATGTGGCGATGCACCGCCTCGACATCAAACCGGATGCTAAACCTGTCAAACAACAGCAAAGACGGTTTCGTCCGCAAATTATGGAAGCCATCGAGGCAGAGGTTAAGAAGTTGATCGACTTAGGATTTATCCGAGAGGAACAACATCCAGACTGGTTAGCCAACATTGTTCCCGTCATGAAGAAGAATGGCAAAATCAGGATTTGCATCGACTTCAGGAACCTGAATGAAGCGTGTCCAAAAGACGATTTTCCTCTCCCAATCACAGATGTCATTATCGATAATACATGCGGATTCAAGAGAATGTCCTTCATGGACGGCTTTTCAGGGTATAACCAAATCAAGATGCACCCGGATGACGAGAAGCATACAGCATTCAGAACGCCCCTCGGTATCTTCGGTTACACGGTGATGCCCTTCGGTCTGAAGAATGCAGGTGCCACATACCAACGAGCGATAACTAAGATTTTCCAGAAACACCTCAGGAAAACGGTTGAATGCTACGTTGATGATCTGGTGGTAAAAAGCCGCAACAAAGAAGATCACATCAAAGACTTGAGAACGATGTTTGATCTCATGCGGAGTCATCAATTGAAGATGAATCCCACAAAATCCTTCCTCGGAATGTCCAGCGGAAAATTCCTTGGATTCGTCGTCACCACTAAGGGTATACACATTGACCCAGACAAAGTAAAGGCAATAAATGAATTGCAACCCCCGAGAAATCTAAGAGAACTCAGAGGATTGCAAGGGCGTTTAGCCTACATCAGGAGGTTCATTTCAAATCTATCTAGGAAGTGCCAACCATTTTCTAAGCTAAACAAGAAGGGCGTGTCGTTTATTTGGGACGAGGCTTGCCAAAAAGCATTCGAAGATATCAAGGCATATCTGATGAATCCCCCTATTCTTGTTGCACCAAAATCAGGTAAACCGTTCTTGATTTACATCAAGGCGATGAACCACTCGATAAGTGCTTTACTAGCACAAGACGATGATAATGGTCACGAACAGGCAGTCTATTACCTAAGTCGAACCTTGATAGGCGCCGAGTCTCGATATCCGATGATCGAGAAAGAATGTCTCGCATTGGTATTCGCAGTACAGAAGATGCGACATTACCTGGTTGGCCAAACGATTTACGTCATCGCTAATGTTAATCCGGTACGGGTATTCATGACTCAACCAGGTTCGATGAATTGGCGGTTAGCAAAGTGGGCTCTTCTCTTGTCCCAGTACGATTTGTACTTCAAACAGCAGAAGTCGGTCAAAGGACAAGCAATTTGTGATCTTTTGGCGACAAGTCCAACAACGGATACGGTCGAAGTATATGATGACTTGCCAGATGAAACCCACGAGGTTAATACCACATCACACCAACAAGTATAGCAACTATACTTTGATGGTGCTTCGAGAGCAGTTAATAAGGCAGTAACCCCTGGATGTCCTAAAGTCACCTCCGGAGTTGGAGTTGTCCTAGTTTCCCCAGGGAAGCATGTGATGCCTCGGGCTTATTCACTGACGAATCCATGTTCCAATAACGTAGCCGAGTATAACGCGCTCCTCATTAGATTCAGTTTCGCCAAAGAGTTGGGGGTCGAATATCTCGAAGCCTTTAGGGATTCTCAATTGATCGTCAACCAAGTTCGTGGAGAGTATGAAGTCAGGAACCCAGATCTGATTCCGTACCACCAGGAGGCCGTCAGAATGGTAGATTCTTTTGAAGAATTTTACATCGAATACATCCCGCGTCTTCAGAACGCTTATGCGGATGCACTGGCAGCACTAGCAGTATCACTCGTGCAACCGCCTGAAACTGAACTGCTAGTCACAGTAAGATCACACCAACTCTGCATACCCATATACGATATGGATATCGAAGAAGAGGATGATAGAAACGTAAACGCCAAAGAGGTGAACTCAACCCAAATCGGGTCTGAGTCCCGAGATTGGCGCTTTCCCATTATTGACTACGTCCAATACGGCATTTTGCCAGAGGATGTAAAGGAAAAAGAATCTATTCGCCGAAGAGCACCACGGTTCTTTTACAATACCGAGACCCGTACGTTATATCGCCGGGGGTATGACGATTTGCTTCTCCGATGCCTTTCGAACGAAGAAGCAAAAGAAGTTCTTAAGGAAGCACACGAAGGAGAATGCGGTGCGCATCAGCCTGGTCCCAAGCTATATGATCGAATCAGAAGAATGGGATATTTCTGGCCAACAATGGTTCGTGACGCGATCGAGTACGCCCGAGAATGTCACGCCTGTCAAGTGCATGCAAATTATATACACCAACCTCCGGAGCGGTTACACACGTCAACCACGTCCTGGCCATTCGAGACACGGGGTATGGATATTGTCGGTCCTATCTTTCCTCCTTCAGTCAAAGGTGATCGATTTATTCTCGCTATCACCGATTACTTTTCAAAGTGGGCTGAAGCCATTCCGCTTAAAGAAGTGAAGACGAACAACGTCATCAACTTCATCAAGCATCATGTCATATACCGACACGGCGTGCCGAGGCGGATCGTTCATGACAACGGTCCGCAATTCATAAGCAACGCCTTCATCAGGTTCTGTGACAAATTCAAGATTCAAGATGTTTCGTCAACGGCTTATTATCCTGCTGCTAATGGATTAGCTGAGGCTTTTAACAAAACGATCATCAAGATCTTGTCAAAACTCATGAAAACCAATAAACGAGATTGGGACGATAAACTCGGCGAAGCGCTCTGGGCTTATCACACCACCATACGCACACCTACGGGAGCCACCCCATATTCTTTGGTGTACGGATGTGAAGCTGTGCTACCGCTGGAGATTCAAATCCCCTCCCTTCGGATCACTCTCGCAACGGAGATGACGATCGAAGAACAACATCAGAAACGTCTCGAGGAACTCGAGAGGTTGGACGAAAAGCGCTTGGAAGCTCAACAACACATTGAGTTCTATCAGGCAAGAATATCCAGGGCTTTTGACAAAAGGGTCCGCCAAAGAAGCTTCAAGGAAGGAGATCTGGTCCTCGCTGCTCGCCGACCAATAATCCTCACCTCCAAGAAGAAAGGTAAATTCGAACCTAAGTGGGAAGGACCGTTTGTAATAGACACAGTCTATTCAAACGGTGCTTATCGCTTAATTTCTTTAGAAGGCGTCAGGCAATTAATGCCAATAAATGGGAAGTTTTTGAAAAAGTACTATCCTTAGAACGTTCAATATAACTCATTTACCGGGAAGTTCCTTGAAGAATATTACATTTAATATTCCAAGAGGATAACCCAAAATCATTCTTTTTCCTCCAAATTCCCTCACTGATCAGTTTCAATTAACAGTGAGTCCATCAAAATGTTCTTCTGGCCCTCTTGATTCTTTCCATGAACAAGAGGTCCAAGTTCAGTTCGGAGTCCCCTTTCGATAAACGAAAGAACTCCCTTCCTTTTCTCTTTGGTTAAACCTTCTCATGATCATAACCGAAGCTGAAATTTCAGTTCGATAAACGAGAAAACTCATTTTCTGATCAGATAACCAATCCTATAAAATGTAAGTTTATCTAGATCTTTCGGATTCTCAGAGTGGAGATCCCACTTCTAGTTTCCTTCTTCCACTGGAAATAGAATATAAAATTCTTCTTTTCCAGAATCAAGGAATAGAATATAAAATTCTTCTTTCCTTGCTCGGGGAATAGAATATAAAATTCTTCCTTCCCCACACCAACTCCTTTTCCAAAATTTATCAATTTAGGATTCATCCTAGGAAGTTTATCCCGAATCCTAAGCAGGGATAAGTCTGCGCCTAACACGCGCTGTCGGTTTAGTCTTTTTCCCATTGAAAAAAGACACCAGAGTTCGATTCTGGGGTATTTTATCCTGAAACCTAAGCAAGGATAAGCCAGCGCCTAACACGCACGGCCGGTTAGTTCTTAGCCGTTGAAAAGAACACTCGTCCACATATTCAATATTATGGCAGGTTGTTATTAATAACACCAAAATCCATACCTCACACACGTGGGGAATTTCATCCTGAATCCTAAGAAAGGATATGCCGACGCCTAACACACGTTGCCGGTTTGATCTTTATCCGTAGAAAAAGATACCAGAGCCTGACTCTGGGGACCTTTATCCCGAAGCCTAAGTAGGGATAAGCCAACGTCTAATACACGTTGCTGGGTGGCCTATTCCTATAAATATGGCGAAGTCTACATATTCGAAGTTGTAGCACAAAGTCTAAGGGAGTTCATTCCTTTAGCACAACGTCACATGCGGAACGGACTAAAACAATCCGCATGTAAGCCCGATTCAAACGGTAATCGGTAAGAGCACGTCAAATCCGTTGAAGGCTGAGGATTTGCCAAAAATCCTAAGTCAACGTCTCATACACGTTACTGTTTAGTCTTTTCACAGGAGAAAGACGAAGTCTACGTATTCAATGTCGTAGCACTAAAAGAGTTAACTCTTTTAGCTTAACGTCACGTGCGGAACGGATTTAGACAATCCGCATGCTAGCCCGACTCAAACGGTAGTCGGTAAAGGCTAATCAAATCCGTTGAAGGCTGGGGGTTAGCCAAAAATCCTAAAGTCAACACCTCACACGTGTCGCCGGGTAGCCTATTCCCGTAACAATGGCAAAGTCTATGTATTCGACATCATAGCACGAAGTCTCAGAGAATTCAATCTCTGAGCGCAACGTCACATGCGAACGGATTTAAACAATCCGCATGCTAGCCCGACTCAAACGGTAGTCGGTAAAGGCTCATCAAATCCGTTGATGGCTGAGGATTTGCCAAAAATTCTATGAGTATTATGGTCAATCATTTCAAACGGAATGACGAATCATAATAAAAATAAAGATGAAAACCAGTTTCACTAAGAGAATCAAGAGTCAAAGTACACAGCAAACCAAATCATACATCAAGTCCATGACCAAAAATCTGCTGACTGAGCTTAAAAAGCTTCTCATCATAAGCTTGTATAAGCTCAGCTCTAATGGACTCCTCGGTGGCGGTCGAAGTCTTCGCAGCAGTCTCCTCTGTCTCGACTAGCTTCTGCTTCAAGGACTTCAACTCATCAGACAAAGCTGTGCTGGTTTGCTGATCCTGTGCTTTCGTCATCTGAAGAATGCCTAGAGTCTCCTCTTCCTCACAGAGTTCTCTTCTGAGCCGGTCTATCTTGGTCTCACAAGAGGTAATGGAAAGGTCGAGCTCGGCAAGTGAGGATAATCTGGTAGCAAGGCCAGTCTCAACCCGATCTACTCGGTCTCGCTGCATCTGAATCTCAAGCTCAGCGAGAATCTGAGTCTCGCGTAGTGACTGTAAATGGGTATCCAGCTCAGCAGCAATAAATGAGGAGGCGCCTGCATCTCGGAGCTCACGAAACATCTGAAGCTCATACTCTAAGCAATCGAGGTCATAACTATAGCTTGTGCCAAATCTGGATATCCTGCTCCCTTTATCAAATTGACCTTGGAATCAAGGAAAGTCTTGAATTGGCGAAGAAGAAGTCCACCATGGAAGAGCTTGCCAATCATAGCGGTCATGAAGGAGAAGAAGGAGCGAAGCTCTATGCAGAGAACGATCTTCTCAGGGTCGTCGTCTGATAGCAAATCCTTCACTAAGGTATGAAGCCGAGAAGAAGACCCTACACAAAAGGAGAAACCCGTCAAAAATGCGTTGAGGAGGAAATAAATAATATTCTCAGTTGTTCAATTCATACCCTCTTGAGTCACTGGGGGTAGTGGAGATGTAACGGCTGCAGAGGTATCAACTGGTGTAGTTGGTCTCACAGACGGCTCAACAGGGTCTTTCTCAACAAAGGCTCCTGTCAAATTCAAAATGGGATTCGCAGAGGCGTTACGTTATAGCTGTATTAGTCAAAATCGGCTAGTCCTATAATCAACCCAGAAGGAGGCACATACCTTCAAAGGAACCATCCTCGGGATTGTTAGCAAATGTGGACTCAGAAAACATATCCCCAGGTAACTGGTCATCAATCTGAGGAGAGCTATATATGAAGTTCAGCATAGGAGTGTCCGCAAACAAGCCTCCCTCGTCAAAATCATCAATCGAGAAGTCTGACACAAGAGAATATAAGTATCCAAGAAGAATGAAGAGACTACAACCAATAAAAAGGAGTTACCTTGCACAGGTGCATTAGCCTCTTGATTTCCAAAATCCTCGTTCGCCTCCTGCAAGGTATCTGAAGGAGCAAGAAGTAGAGAACAGTTAAAGGATACACAAATTCCTTTGTGTATTATCTAAAAAAAAAATACATTTTCAGTGTTAGATGTACCTTGATTCACGGAATCAGGTCCTACATTGATCTCCTCTCTAATGTCAGCAACTCCTGTAGGCTTCTCTACATGGGGTAGTGGGTCAGACTCATCGAGAGATACGGGAATGGGATCGGGACTCATCTCACTCTCTCCACGCACTCCTATATAGAGATGGAAAAGCATGAGTCAATGTTCTGAATAACCAAGAGAATGGTTCACAGGGTAGACGTTACCTCCGTTACTGGCAGGATCGTCACCAGCCAAATCCATATCAGATGCTCGTGAAGCTACACGAGGTTTGCGGGCTAATCTCTTCCGCCTAGCAGTGGGGATCGAAGGTCTCGCCTGGGGAGGAGGACGGAACTCTTCATCCTGATCAACTGTGGTCCCTGAAACATCAAACCATAGTCAGTTTCAATACTTCTGGAAGATAGAAGGAAAAGATGAATCGCAAACCTCACTCGGAAAAGTTTTCATAATCTTCAGGGTCTCCGCCTGAAACCTCGTCTGCAGAATGAAAGGTCCTCTGTCCCTCTTCATCAATCCGACGAGTCTTGTTCTGTATCCTCTGTGCCCGAGCGTTTTCCCGAATCCTAAGGGAATCAATCTGAGAAGCCTCCTCAACCTCTATCTCTGCAATCGGCTTCACGGGGATAGTCTTATTAGCTGCTAGGAACCATTTGCAGCTTAAGAAAGTGAGGTTCAACTGCCGATCAATACTCGGGAGACTGAACTTAGCACCAGTACAGCCAGTCATGGTCCACAACCATGCACGGAGACCGTCTACCAAACCACTATGGGTCCGAAGCTGCTGACGAGGATTCCCGACGTAAAGCTGATCATAACCAAACTGGCGAGCGAATCGGTTCAAGACATATGTCGTCATACGGGTCCACCAAAACTTGTCCAAAGAATGGACCCAACCATAAAACCTGTGACGCGCGGGCATCTCACGTCCTAGGGCAGCAAGACGGTTCCTCAATGTAGAAGCGGTGGCGAGGAGCTCGTTACGGGATGGCGCATCTAGTCCCACTACTCCGGGATGCAATCCGGTGATATGACTCCTGCTCGAGCCAGGAACTGCCTGATGAGTGACGTAGCCGCAATGGACACTCTCATGATCCTCCGTCAAGCGCCACGACATCTCCCGTGTCACAGCCTGACGCCTGAGCTCAGTCAATGAGCGATGCCGAGGAATCTCCAGCAAGTATATGAAGCCACTACCGGTCTTATGAAGCCACTGCCGGTCTTATGAAGCCACTGCTCAGCATCAATAAATACGGCTTCTGGGTCGTCGACAGAATTACCAAATAAGAAATCACCCTTCCGAAGAGGCTGAGTAGAGCTGGCGTCCTTCACAAAAGGCGCATCTGTAATCAGCTGGCGAATAGCTCGAGACCCACCTTCCCTCACCACTTGGGCAACCTCAGTCGATGTGCCCGAAGCAAACTGAGGAACAACTGGAATAGGGGAAAGATCGTCGGAGGTCGAGTAATACTCGCCACGACGCCCATATACTGCGTGGGATGAGAATGATCCAGAAGGGTATCCCACTGCAAAATAAACAGTTTAACACTGGTTAGTCTCAATTATAAAATGAAATTAAACTCATCTTACAAATAGCTAAGATAGAGTCATTGCCTTATAAAGGGTGAGACGATTTGGCCACATTATGCAATCACAAAACAGGGTATGTCGACAACATATCCCCGCCTTATAAAGCGCAATGCAGCGTCAAATCGCCCCCTTTATTTTTGAGATAGGGTTTTGACCAAGCAAAACATATCTTTAAAGCGTCGATCCTCACCAAGGAGAATCAAGGCTCTTCCCGATTGCC